>JACDRQ010000320.1:0-69994 GCA_013841215.1 Hycleus cichorii | reverse complement strand
GTTGTTCTTTAGTTGTAATTACAGAAGTTTCAGGCGTTGTTGGTGGCACAGGTTGTTTTTTAGTGGTAATTACAGGAATTTCAGGCGTTGTTTCTTGCGCAGGTTGTCCTTTAGTTGTAATTACAGAAGTTTCAGGCGTTGTTGGTGGCACAGATTGTTTTTTAGTGGTAATTACAGGAGTTTCAGGCACTGTTACTAGGGCAGGTTGTTCTTCAGTTGTAATTATAGGAGTTTCTGGCGTTGTTTCTGACGCAGGTTTTTCTTCCGTTGTAATTACAGGAGTTTCAGGCGTTGTTTCTGGCGCAAGTTGTTCTTCCGTTGTGATTACAGAAGTTTCAGGTGCAGGTTGTTTTTCAGTTGTAATTACAGTAGTTTCAGGCGTTGTTTCTGGTACAGGTTGTTCTTCAGTTGTAATCACAGGAGTTTCAGGTGTTGTTTCTGGCGCAAGTTGTTTTTCAGTTGTAATTACAGAAGTTTCAGGCGTTGTTGTTGGCACAAGTTGTCTTTTAGTTGTAATTACAGTAGTTTCAGGCGTTGTTTCTGGTACAGTTTGTTCTTCAGTTGTAATCACAGGAGTTTCAGGTTCTGTAATAGTTATTTCATTGTCTCTTGTTTCAGTGGTTATCCGGTTTATTAGTGTTGTATTTCCGCTTATTGTTTCAGCAGTTGCCCTTTTTTCGGTGGCTGTTTCTGTTGTAGCTGCTTCCGTTGTAACTTCAATTTCAGTAATTTTCGTTGGTGTGTCTGTAATTTCTGAAATTTCTCCAGTTGTTTCTTCTACCGTTTCAGCGGTTATTTCAGGAGTTGTAACTTCATTTTCGGCAGTTGTTTCTTTTTCAGTTTCATAAGTTGTTTCTATGGTACTTACAAGTTCTGTCTTCTCTGTTTTTATAGTTGTTTCAAAAATCTCTCCACTTTCTGTGAATTTTTCAGTCGTTTGAATCGGTTTTGTTGTTTTTCGCGTCACAGTTCTTCTTGTATCAATCTCTTTACAGACTTTATGCTGAAAGCAACTATCAGGACAGCATTTATAATTTTCAGGACATCCACTATCGTACCAACACTCAAATATATAATTGGCTCTGTAATTCATTGGATAGAAACATTTGATACTTTCTTCAGGACATTGTGAATGGAATTCTATAAAATTTTACTATTTTCTTTTTTAATCAAATTAGAGAATTTCAATTTACCTTGATCGTCATGAAATGGATTAAAATAAGCCGGTGGTTTACTAAAACTGTAATATTGACGAAAGTGGCGCAATTTATGAGAATTACCATAATAATACTGGAAATTGGGATAAGCAAATCGAGACTCAATAATTAATGTCAAATACAATAATATTAATGAAAACTTATTCATTTTTTATGTAAGTACTAAACAAAAATGATAATCTAGAAATGAGTCATAAAGACTCTGCACTATATTGATAAATGATAATGATAACAACGAAGGCTGTTTGAATGAGTAAAATTACAAATCATTCCAAAATATAAGTGTAGTTTAATTATTTGCACTCATTATGGATTAGGATGTTTTTAATTTAAACTGATAAGATTTCATCGAGTTGGAATAAGATATCGGAGTTGAATTTTAATTAATTTTCTAATTATCTAATAAATTAATTAGTTAATTATTGCAAAATATGAGTTTTATCGGTTATTTATGTTACTGATTGAGGTGTAGTTAATCTTAATTCAGGGACGGATTTAGGCATGGTCTTTATAGATTGCAGCCCAAGGCGCCGTTGATGAAAAGGCCCCATTATTCTAAAAGGTTAAAGTTGTTTGTCTATAATCTCTCAATAATAGTGAGGGCCCCCAAAATAAACAGTCGGCTCCTTACTGTATTGATAAGACGGTGTCGTATTCTGCAACTTTTTGGCAATTTGTTACCATGACAGCATTGGTAATCTATTTTACTCCATCATTAATTAAATTGAAAGAGATAATGGGAAAGCAATCTCCAATGTTTTCACAATAACCAATCGCCAAATAGTTACAGAATACGGCTGTGAGATCATTAATTTATAAAATCAGTTAATTATTCCAATACGTGAGCAATTGCCGTCTATTTGTTTACACTCATGTTACGGATTCAGACGTATTTAATTTTAGTTTTGACGCTATATCCAGGGGCGAATTTAGACATGATCTTGGATTGCAGCCCAGGGCGCCGTTGATTAAAGAACCCCATCGCACTCAAAAGAGTGTTGTTTGTCTACCTATAATTTTTCCGATATAATAATTAGCCGAAATTTCCATAAATTTCTCAACAATATTCAGGGCCTCTAAGGTTAAAAGTCCGCTTCTGATTGTATTGATAAGATTGTAATTATAACTGACAGTCGTATTCTGTAACTTTTTAACAACAGTGTAAAGGGCACCTATAACTTTATAACTGCATCGCATGTAGCGTTGTTATGGTAACCAATTGCCAAAAAGTTATAGAATACGACTGTTGTTCGATTTTTATCGGAGCGTACTGGGAATAAGGTGTTGGAGTTAAATTTTAATTAATTTTTCAATTATTTATTAAATTAATTCAATGCAAAAGAAACAACATCAGGTACGATTATTGTCTATCTCTCTTTATCTTATACTATCATATCTATATATAAAATCTATTATCACAGTATTAAAGCTAAATTAACCAATATTTCTAATCACTGATACTGTGAATTAATTTCAATTATTGCGATTTTTGTTGTTTTTTTGGATCACCAAGGCCGCCACATTGCCGTTGTTGTTGTTGTTGTTGGTGTTGTTTTAATCGCCTCTTTTTGTTCGAATTGTTGTTGATAATTTGGACAATAGCCGAATTCACGTACACAACTGCCTAGATGTTGTAATAATTTCCTACCAGCACACGGATCGACGAAATCCGATGGTGTTGTCAGAAAATACGACACCTCCTGGGCACATTGCGTGAAACCATCACGAAAACGATCCGATAATGTGGTCGATGTTGTTGTTGTAGTCGGCAGAATCAATTGGTGTTGTCGTTTCAAACTGTGTAAATGTTTGACGGTCAGTTCCAGAATATCGGCTTTTTCCAATTTCGATACGTTCTCGCCGTCATTCTGTAACGCCGTCACCATCAATTCCTTCAATTCGTCCAAACAACGATTGATGCGAGCCCGCCGTTTGCGCTCCAACATCGGTTTCATCACTTTCCGATATTGATAAGTTCGTGAAATTGGTTCATCGGTATAATCACCAGTCTGTACCATATACGGTGTTGGGGACATTGTCACAATCAAAAAAAATAACCGGCACTAATTGTTGATATTCACTCAGTTAAAGTTATTATAGGAATGAAGTCGACAACTTTACTGGCATTTAGTTTTATAGGATTCTTCCGGGGTACGGGCATCTAAAGAAGTGGGGATCTCTAGACTTTTGCACCAATAAAGCCCCACTCTCCCTTTCTTAGTACAAGTCCCCTATATAACGGCGTCTTTGTTTCGGGGTGGTTATATTGTAATAACAATAATGCTCGGTTGGGATCATCCCTTTTTTTTCTAGTTAAAGGAAGCGCGCCTGTCGTCCGTCCGGCCCGCGTCAAATTTACCGCGCGCGTTCTTTAAGGAAACTACAACAACACTATTCTTGATAGGCAAGAGGGTTCTATTAACATACACTCGAACACACAAATACACACACAAATGTATAAATAAAAGTCTTACGTATTAATCCTTATTCGTGGGACGTTTAACCCGTGAACGTTCCCACGAACGATACACACAGATGCCTTTACATACATACAAACCACCTGGCCAAACAAAGACAACTTTATATAGACTTGTATGGATAAGAAAAGACAACAAATAGGTGAACGATAAAAGATTTAAGGGTGGACATTTAGAGGGTAAGTATTTGGAAAAAATAATTGTAAAGGGAAAGTCGCAATAGGGCGACACACGCACTTGAAATCCGTTCACTTTCTTCGAGTCCCCCTTATTATTCAATTTTTTAACGTACATTAGATAAGCTCATCGTGTATTAATATCGGATATAACGAACTAGCTCGCTACAGTAAATAAATCTGTACTATAATTACGATTATTATTTGATTACAAGTGATTAAAACCACTGGTTCGGTGGACTTTCAAAGAATTGTCTCTTATAACGAACTAAATTAATAATTATAGTAAGAAAATGTATGACAATTCGGATATAACGTTCTGAGGCGCCTCTATAACAGAATCTTGGTTTGGAATTATTTCGTTATAAAAACCAATTTTTATGTGAGTACGTAATAAAGGTATAACTGTAATAATATAAAGTACGAGTACGTAATAAACGATATAATTGAATTATGTTATAAACAAATACGCTGTAATGGGTCAATAAGAAATCGGATATAACGTTCCAATATTCATCTGTAATAGAATTATAATTAGAATTGATAATTTCGTTCTAAAAATCACCTCGTATAATGTGAGAATTACGGGTACATACGTAATAGAGGGTTTTTCAAAAAATTTTACTCGCTACAAAAGAATTTAGTTTTCTAATTACAACTAAACTTACAGGGTGTACAACGGTATTTCACCTTGCAATTAGCGTAGATTAATCTATATTCTAATTGAATTTGGTAAAGTATGAACCAATCTACGACACTAGGTGATCAACAGACAGCCAACTACGAGATGAAATACCGTTGTATACCCTGGTTGATAAAAAACATCTAACGTTTAATTAGATTTTCACTATTATTCTATTAATTATTACTATTAATTAATTATAAAAGCATTATAATAGATTCGCTATTAAAGTATGTAATTATCAAGTCTAATATTACGAGTATTATTTCGTAATAATAATTAATGATTTTTTTCAAAATTCTCAATGAATTCGATTGTTACAAAAAATCCAATTATAGCTAATTTTTTATAACGAGCCAAGTTAATAAACGCCTTGTAAGGTGTAGTTAGAATCGATAGTTCGGATATAACGACCGGACGTATCAGACAATAAAATAATCAATTGAAACCCTTCATTTTCGATTGATTATTTCGTTATAAACGGATTTGTTTATCAATCAAACAACCTATGAAAATAAGTATTTTTAAACTTGCTTGTTATAAGAGTTCCGGTTGGTTGGGTCTGTTATAACGAGCATAAGGCGTCGCTTAATCGGATAAAACGTCTTAATACTCGATTTCGCTATTATTGAAAATTATGTTTAAACAACGTTAGATGGCGTTGTAAATCGTGTCTTTTTGAGCGACAGTTACAGATTTCCTATTTTCTCATGGCGGGATTTTTAAATTAAAACTCTAGAAATGAGTCTTTTAGCACGATTTTTGTCAAAATTGCACATATAGAGTTGACCAAATCAATAAAGAAGCTAAATAAAAATGATTCAGATAAGATAGTGGAGTTAAAGCAAAATCTATCAATTTTTTGAGATTAACAGTAAAATAGAGGAGGTCTTTTTTTGACGTTTTTTGTTTTATTTCAGAAATTATACTACAGATTTGTCTCAAATTTGGCAAGAATGTAGCTTAGAATGATCCAAAGTTATTGAAATTTTTCTACATAATGTCGTCCAGTAGAGGTCAACCTTAACGGAAATTTTATAGTATGTAACACTAATTAAAACCATTGCTGTAGATGAGTTTTTTCAACTTTTCTCAACGAATAATGAACGAATTTGAGAAGTGTGCAAGAATATATCGTTATTTCCGTCTATAATAAGTCGGATATAGCGTTCTATTATAACGATTTCTAATAATAACCGGTTTAGAATTGATAATTTCGTTTTAAAAATCGTTAATTATCAGCACAAATGATGTGAGGATTATTGACCGTCTTTATAATAAAGGAAATGATCTGTGCAACTGATTAAAATCACCGCTGTAGGTAAATTTTTTCAACTTTTCTCACGGTAGTTGTAATTGTAGTAGTTCGTGTAGACGATCTGGTCTTACTGTAATATTATTATTATCATTATTATTGTTATTTTATTCCTTATTTTTAAACAAGCAAAGAGACAAAATCAGAATAAAAAATTCCAATGTATTTTTGTTTTAAACGTTGATTGTATAAAGGAAGAAACAAGTCACGGAACGATTAAAAATAAAAACCAGTAAGAATGGAGAAATTTAAAGGAAAAACAACAATAGCCAAACAAAACGAGCAATTTTTCTAAAAGAAGTCGACAAGAACAGTTCAAAACTGGAAGTTTCTCATCATTTTCTATTTAGCAAAATGGCAAGCAATAATTTTACAATAATCGACAACAAATACCGAAAAAAAAACAAACAAACAAACAAACAACAACGGCGGATTTTTATCTTTATTGAACGGAATAATCATTAGGAGATGAACAAGAAAACAGAGAAAGAGAAGAAGAAAACGAAGAAGAAAAAAACAGCAGCACCAATTGAAGAGAAACCGTGAAATCAAACTATCACATCAGTTCTCACGACTGGCTATCTCTTCACTTTATCTTCAACTTATTCTTCGATTTTCTTCATCTCTTTCTTCATCTACGACTAATTAATGATTGATCACATCGACCACAACAAGGACAACCGATATAATCTAATAATAATACTAATAAAGATAGATAGATAGAGAAAGAGATAAATATAGACAATCCAATGTTGGAACGGAAGCGGTAATCAACAGTGATTGAACAACACAGCCAACTTTGATTCTCACGCTTTAATAGCACCACGAGCCCCACGCCTACTATTTTATTTCATATTTATTTGTATATATAGATTGCAACGTCCGCATATTAAACATACCGTTATCTTTATCTATCAAAATATCTATCTCTATCCAACTTATAACCGGATCTAAATGTACAGGCTGTACAATAATCATCCACCTCACAGTAGGCTATGCTTTGATTTTGCAATGTCGTAGATAGATTGATACGCGTTAACAACTGTCAAATTTTGTGACATGAAACAATCTACGACATAGGAGGTGTAAATTATTGTGAAATTTAATAATTACAACAACGATTGAGCAGATTTGGAGATTAGACTTGTAATATACAACAAAGTACTGCGCAATACTGTTCTACACCCTGTAAGTTCGTGTGTAATAGCCTTTAATTGTCATACATACAATTATCGTGTAATTGTAATAATTGTTGTAACGGCATTTCATCTCTCAGTTGGCTATGCTTTGATTGAACAGTGTCGTAGATTGATTCATACACTTGTAAAATATTAACAAATGTCAAATTTAGTAAACGTGTACGACACTATTGACGTCTGTAACGGCCTTTAATTGTATATATGTTTTAATTATTATTTTTATATGTTGAATGGTAAGCATTGCAGCGGTAGTATTAATCATCAACAATGTAATTATTTTTTATCCCTTTCTCTCTCGCATTCTATTTTGCATCCAGATATAGAAACCATAAGGAGGTGGCTACACACTTAATTGGACTTCCGGTGTGAACCGTGGGAATACAAGACAGGTGCTATATTGTCATTATTATTATTATTGTTGGTGTTATTTTTTTATACAATTTATCTGTCTCATTTCATCTAAATAAATACAAAAGAGACAAAACGATTCGATTAAAAATCAAAAGAGAATTGTAGGTGTTCTACTCCACCTTACTAGTTGGTGGTGAGGAAAAATTGAAAATACAGGACGCCTCACGATTATAAACCATTAAAAATATCAGAGTTGGCCATGACTTTGATACGTATTGTCGTAGCTTTGTTCGTACTACACCAAATTTGACATTTATTCATGTATTTTGCAAATAAAGTTACGATTACATAAGAAAAGCAAGGCCAACTGCTAATTGAGTTGGCAGTTGGCTATGCATTGCTTATGTAATGTCGTAGTGTAGTTCATACAAAATTTGACATTTGTTGCTAGGTAACCAAAGACAGCCAACTGCGAATCGAAATTCAACCAAATTTTGATACAGAAAATTATTCTTTATCAATCCGTCAATCCCTATGGGTATTTTTTGATAATTTTCGAATTATTTAGAATTTCTAACCCCATTAGAAATTTTTCCATGTAAATCTAGTAGTCTTTATAACAAATGCATTTCTACATATTCAATTGTCACAATTGCATCCAATTTTGTCTACGTAAAAACAATTGAATTAAATAATTAATAGTTGTGCCCATTTATATTAATTTTAATTAATTATTATAATTATAGAATTTGAAAATAGTTTAGAAAGTTGGCTGTGAATTTCAAACTACAATAGTAAGCCATCCTGTATAAATACATACATATGTAATACATAGTTAACTATGATATAACTGTTTGTCATTTGTTTTGTTTTTGTTTTGTTTATTTCTTGGATATCTTGATTGTAAAAGTCCTTCTAAAGGACGTTGTTCATTGCATATTATCACGTCGATTTCTATGTATACATGTGTGTATGTGTGTGTGTGATAATAAAACGGGAAAACCATCGTTATACCATTGTCATTTTAATCAATTCTTTTGTTTTTAATTGATTCGGACCGTCTTGAATACAATACACTATCGATCATTTGTTTTATTATTCAATTGTCTCTTTTTTTCTATACCTATAGATAGAAGATTTAATAGAATACGTTCAACAATTCGAATTATTATTTGGTCGTGTCTTATGAATGAGATTCTATCTTTGTTTAATTTCTGTAATTTGAATTTGAAAAAAAAAGAGACAAGAAAAATTATTTCGATTGTTTTCCACTTGTTGCACCCAATCAGAGAGGCTAGCCGACAAAGACAACACGATTTGTATTGGATAAATGTAGATGATAGAGAGAGACAAGTTGAATATCTATCGGATTTTAGTTGGACAGGACCGTAATTAGGGTATTTTTGGCACAACAATCAAATAGAGTAGGTAAAAAATGGAAACTTTAACGGACGATTTCTCGTTCATTTCTTAATCAAAATTCAATTTTTTGAGCTTGTTCGAACGAGTATTTCAAGCTCCATAAATGTAAATTTAGGGTTTTGGGAAATGTTGGACAAATTTTGCGTTATAGACGAAAATCTAGAAGTATGTTTTTTTTTTAAATTTTCCCCAATATCAGCTTGTATCAATTTGTTTTCGATGAATATGGGGTGCAATCGATAGAAGATAGAAAGAGCATTTTAAGTATGCAAGAAATCTTCTAATCAACCCGTGAGTTTTCTAGTAAATTGAGGACAATGCACGTCAAAATTTCTACTTTAGTCTACCGACTTCTAGTCGGGCCCTTTTTGATTACGGTTCGAATTTCAAGTCCGTCTCTGTGCTCAACTAGCTCTACAAGCTCCGCCTTGTTCTTAGCAATGTTAGCACGTGTTGGTGTGCGGCAGGTGCGAGTCGCACGCGGTAGCATGAGTCTACAAGCCTACCCAATTGTTCTCTGTCTAACCGACTCAATATCCCGATCGTCTATCCTTTATTATAATATTACCCATTCACCCGTCCCCCTGTCCCTTTGCCCCGTTCGTCATACTTCTTCTATGAATGTAATACCAGGCAACACAATACGGCATGCCGTCACAGAAGCGTGGGAACGGCTTCTCTGTTAGCTTCCCAAAACGACCGCACCATGCCAGCATAACGCTGACCTCGTGCACGTCATATTCTTTGACACCAGTCACACACACAGATAGACAGTCACGCACACATAAACACGTATTATGAACAGACAAATACCGTCGCCTATCCATCTTTCTTCCCCTATCATTAATTCAATTGATTCTATTTTTGTTTACGGTGATTAGAAGAGGATGTTGTATAAAGTCTGATAGTATGCAGATAGAACAACCAGCATTCTAGATGATAATAATGATAATAAAAATAATAATAACAACTGTCTCGTGCCTGATATTATCACATCAAATCGGCCTATTACTACCAATTTAAATAACAATAATACGATTAGAAACAATTGAAATTACATAAGTATCTAGATTTAAACCCAACATAAATCACTCAAAGTTGGCTATGAAAGTTTGACTTCCATAGCCGACTTTGCCTTTTGAAAATACACAAAGTTTAATTGTAACGAAAAACAATAGTAATTAAATTTCCATGGTCGACTAGGCTTGTTAAAAAATACTGGTTATACGAAATTGATTGGTTGGTACCCGATTTGTGGCGCCATCTGTGTATTGGCGCCAAATAATTTCAATTAATTTGGTCGATTTGAGTGAATTCTTATCAAAATAATGTCGAATTTAATTAATGAAGTAAAAATCTGTAAGTTTCATTAAGATAAAAAAACAATAAAATTAATTCATGATTGCTAATATAAATTGGTTAGAATCAATTTTATCAGTAATTGGTAATTTTTCAGATTTAATTATAGATAAGTCGACATTATCCTTTATCAGTGAAATGTTTTTTTTTTTTTTTGTCAATAGTCAGATGTAAAATTGTTTAATTAAAGTTACGATGTAGATTATTTTATTGGACAGCTGTATTAGTTCAGAATGATATTGCTGTTAAATACATCTAGCAAGTACAGTTGGCCAATAAAGTAGTCCAATTTAAATTAAATTCAGCAATTAGAGCTTCAAATTAGACATCCTGTTACACAAACAACCCTCAATTTTCTCGTTATAAACAAAAATTCCGTGTTATTTTCGTGTTTATTTCCACAAAAATCGTTGTCCAAATTTAAAGCGACTCATTTTAAGAATCATCAATTAATATGATTTGGAAAAATTTGCTGTAATAATAATTATTTCAATTTCTAACAATTGAGACAGCTGACCAATAAAATATTCAAGAAATGATCTAAAATTGATTGAAACTTGTAATTGACCCTTTAAATTAGACACCACATTGAAAAACAACCCCCAATTTTTGGCTTATTTTTTAACAAACAAAGTAGATGATTAATCGAAAGTAAGATTTGGAAAATTTTACTGTATTACTGCAATAACAGAATTTCTGATGAATAGTTGACCAGTAAAGTATTCGAGCAACTATTTAAAATTGATTAAATTAAGTGGAATTTATTACAATATGTTCGTTATAATCGAATTTCTCACCTATTTGTTATTAAATTAGAACAAATTTTAAAGAATTCTGTTTAAATTCACATTCTAACGTCGAATTTTATAAATTTACCACCAACTATTTGAATTTCAATCGACCTTCAATAAATAATCACCCCCAATCAATAAAGTTACCCTAGTTGAAATCAATATTTTAGCAAAATTGTTAATTAGACAACTTTACTGTACAACTACAACCATAGGTAATGCTGTGATTGTATTATACTACAATCAACCAATAAAATATTCAAACGAAAATCTAAAATTGATTAAATTCAGCAATGTTAAAACCGATTTTTTTGAGTATTCTCGTTATAAATGAACATACCCTTTATTCCTTAGTAAAATGGGGTAAATTCGAAATTCTCCACGCTACAATCACGCAAATTTGTCAATTATCCCCGGATTACAGCAACAACCCCTCGATTCTAGCCCCTATTCCCAACAACCCCAAATAATAAACCAACAATGATGACGTTTCAGATTTTCAAGAATCACTTCCTAGTTCCGGTTATCTGATTGGTGTACTTTTCACCCCAATATTATATCATCAAAACAATAATTTCCACCAACCCTCAGTACTTCAATCAACTTCAACATGTTCACGTTTCCTCTGTATTCGTTCAAATCGGTTATTTTCAATTTCCAACAAAATTAAATAACGAGTAAATTCTCAATTATCTCATACTCTATGAAACTTTAACATAATAATCATCAACAATTGTAACTGTAATCAATAAGTGGAATTATAAACGTGTGTTGTGTGTATAGTGCTTTTATTAAGGTGGAGTTGGTCACGATTCTGTTCTTAATTTTTATGTTATTTTTTTTAATTTTAATTTGATTACCGATCATTTCACTCGCAAGCAACTCGAATTAAATTGATAAATTTTAATGGGAATTGTGCAAATTATAATTGTTGAATGTGTGATTGAAAGTTGGCCTGAAATCGGTGAGTCAATTCAGACGTCTTGCCCAATCTCCCGTTGAAATCTCCAAGTTTTCTAGCAATTTTCGCCAACACCTTACAATTTAGACAGGAATTTTGGGCGCTATTATCGGAATTTGGTCGAAAATCGATAGATTTGTGTTTAAAACTAGGCATGAAATAGGTGAGTCAGTGCGGGCGTCTTGCCCAATCTGCCGTTGAAATCTCCAATTTCTTTAATAATTCTCCCAAATACCTTACAATTTAGACAGGAATTTAGAAATAAATTATCAGGATTTGGCTGAAAATCGATAGATTAGCTCATTTTTGATTAAAAGTTGACTTGAAAGCGCTGAGTCAATGTGGGCGTCTTGCCCAATCTGCCGTTGAAATCTCCAAAGTTTCTAGTAATTTTCTCCAACACCTCACAATTTAGATAAAAAATACGGTGGAATTTGGCAAATGTCGATAGATTATCGCGATTTATAAACGATAAACTTGAAGTTTGTTGCTGTTTAATAATAATAATAATAAGAAAAAGACGAAGACGACGACGAAGAAGACGATGTGGAGAGATTGGAAACACCTGCTCGATTTTCCCACGTTTATGTTGTGTTGAATATCCAATCGATGTCCATTTGGCTTCTTTCTGTGTTTTTTTCTCGTGTTTGTGTAGGGGAAAAAATTAAAATTATGTCGGCGCCTGGCTTGCAAAATAATAACAATAATAATAATAGTAATAATAATAAATAAATGAGATAAGAACGGAAAAAACAACGATGGACACTAATTTATATTTAACAGCAAAAAAATGGATGATAATAATGATACAAACTTATCGACTGTGGTGCATAAATATTAATGAGCGACAGCATTGATTAATTCTTTTGCTTATAATTTGTTAATTAATTCGTATCGCGGTTGGAGTAGGTATTTGCATTTTTATCCGCTTATTTTGTCAATGTTTTTTTAGAATTTTANAATTCGAAATTTTGGTCCGAAACTAATAACTTCCCTACCCTCTGGTCGGGGAAGTTAAAAATTCATCGATAATTAAATGTTACAAGTTGCATTAATACAAATTAGTTTTTTTTATTATTCCTGGTTATAAAGGACAAGAAATTTCCATTTAATCCAACTTACAGCACGTCTCAGTTAAAAAAGTGTTAAAATTTAGAAAAAAACTTGAAAGGATCACCTTTCACTACTGCACCTAAATCCAAGTGAATAAATTTTAGACGAGAATTTCCACATTTTTGCCAATTTTCGAACTTTAAACCACTTAATTTGCTCTAATTTAATGTCTTGTACACTGCTATTACAATATTGAGGGTTGCAACCCTTTACAACAGGGATGAATAAAGAAAACAAGAACAGGTAACTTTAGTTTTTCAATTAACTGAGCGGATTTGAAAATAGTGACTTGAATTGTTACCAGCTTTTTTTTCTTAGATAAATATTCCAAATATTTGAGTGTTTATTAAAATTTCTAACCTCAAAACTTCAATTTGGACACTATCTCTATTAGTATGAATTTGTTTTTGTGTAATTTTTCGAATATTTTGAATTTTATTTAAGTCTAAAATAATCAGAATACAAAAAAAAACTTACTTGATGGAATGCTGCACAAATTCTTCAAATATAACAGTACACAATGAAGACTCGGATTAAGACTAATATCAATCAAATTTCGAGTTCCAAGGTTAGAAATTTAGGCAATTTAGTTATACCAACCCAGCTTTTTTAAAGAGCGCGCAATTTAAAACGTTCAATTTGGTCAATAGATTTTGAAATGGGTTGGTAACAAAACTCCCCAGATGTTCTTAGTAGATACCTAAATTTCTAACCTTAGGTACAATTCCAAGTTTTGTTAGTTACTCGTTTCAAAATCTATTGACCAAATTGAACGTTTTAAATTACGCGCTCTTTAAAAAAGCTGTGTTGGTATAACTAAATTGGTCAATAGATTTTGAAATGGGTTGGTAACAAAACTCCCCAGATGTTCTTAGTAGATACCTAAATTTCTAACCTTACAATTCCAAGTTTTGTTAATGTTATTCGTTTTTGTGTGTTGTTCCAAAATTTTCAAGAATTGGTGTATTTCTTTGTCTATTTTAGTAATTTTTTTTCGAAATTTGTTGTTTATTTTCCAAAAAAAAAACCTATCACTTTTGATGTTTTTGATTTTTAAGTTTGTTATTTCAGTTTATTTTCTGTTATCGGGTATGAATTCACCCCTTAACGAGAACACAAACAGTTAAAAAAACATACAATTTACTTTTACCATTTTCAAGCTAATTTTCTGAGGCACTATCGGGGGTAGAACAACCCCTTTTGCTCTATTTTAAATGCCTATTGTATTATTATTTTAAATATTGGGGGTTGCATCCCTTTACAACAAGGATAAATCGATAGATTGAAAAACAGACAATTTTAGTTTTCCAATAAGTTTTCTGGATTTGAGAATTTCCCAAAATTGTCACCCCTTCTTAAGATAAAAAGGGGTAATTTCACGTTCTTAATGTGAATATAAGCAGTTAAAAAGACACTATTTTTTAGAGCTCTATCTCTTATTTCGTTCTTGAACCGTAAAAAGAGTTCAATTTAGAGACTTTTAGCCAATTTTTTTTACAAAAATACCCAATTTTTTGGGCTAACGTTAAATTTTAATAAACCTTTGATCAAAATCATTAGGTTTTCTAATGAATTTAGTCTTGAAGAATTCTAAGTATCGAAATCTCTAAATATAATAAAGACCTATTGAACCAAATTAAATAAAAACTTAAAATAAAATAGCTAAATTAGACACCTTCAGCCTATTTTTCAGAAAAAAAAACACGAAATTTTTAGGCTAGCATTACACAATTTTTGATCAAAACCGTTAGCTCTTCTAGCCAAGTCTCTACTGAAGAATTTCAAGTACCAAAATTTTTGAATATGATAAAGACCTATGGGTCCAAATTAAATAAAAATTTGAAACAAAATAGCCAAAATTTGACGATTTGACCCGTAAAATTAGCCCAATTTAGAGATTTCTAACCAATTTGTTATGGACCTTTGGGGCTCACTTTAGATTTTAATAAAGTTTTGACCAACATCATTAGTATTTCTAGCCAAGTCACTATTGAGGAACTTTAAGTGTCGAAATTTGTTAACATAATAAAGACCTAAAGTATAGAATAAAATTAGAAATTTGGAATAAAATAACCAAAATTTAACGATTTTATGCATTTATCTCCAATTTGTCGTCACGATTTTATTAAAATTTCGATGTTTTCTTTTTTACCGTCACATTTTTTCTTATCCCATTAATTTAAAGAGTCTTAATTCTATATTTGGACCGGTTTAATAGAACCACCTATTAATAATAAAATCGGTCTTATGTAATAATAATAAATATTTAATTATAGAGAAGTAGATTTGACAATTTAAAATTGAAGGAGCAGAGAGAGAGGGAAATTGAAAAATTTTCGTAGGCCGTAACACGGTAGCTTAATGGCGAGTTTTAGATAAACGATTAAGAAACACCTGTCTCAAATTCTCACGGTAGTAGTTTTTGTATTGGCCTTTAAAAATCAAATTAAACAAGAGCTAAAAAAAAGTGAATCGGCATAGAAAAAAATGAAGACATAGGGGCTGCGATGATATATTTGAAGAGGGTGGTTGTGGGATTTCTTCCCTTATCCTTGAATCGATGAGAAAACGAAACCGGGAGACATTCGGTATTATTGCAGAAACAGGATCAGCGGTTGATTGGTTAGTCGGTGGATGGCTTCTTTACGAATTTGATAGTTCCCACATAAGGATAAAAGAAATTAACCTGTTTATAGAGGGCATTAGGGGAGTGTTTTTTTGTTGTTGTATGTGTGTGTGTAAAAATCACAGGTGCGACACAAAACCACCCTTGTGTTTGTGTTGATATCCACTTTCACTTATTCATAATAAAACCGTTATCACCTCACCCTCACATTCATCCACGTGTAATACCCGTTTCCCTCCCATTCTGTCTTTTGTATTGTTATTTCTACCCCTATACATTCTCTATCTTTATCTCGCTTGCATCATTTTCATAAATATCTATTAATATACACGAATTTCGTGTATAGTTATGTATCCATCTCTCTTTGTTGCTCTTATTATAACAATACCTAACAGTGTTTAAACGGAGTCTTTTTCTCTGCTGTTATATCTCCGTATATATGCCAGGTGCTGTTTTGGGTGTGTGGGAACGGGCACTGTACCGAGTTTCCCAGGCCCTAGAAAGGAGATGATGATGATGATGAAGAAGAAGAAGAAGCACCTGCCGCCCCATAGCCATCATCATCATCAGCAGCAGCAGCAGCATCGACAAAAACGACACACGCACCATGAAGGATGTTGAACGCGCGCGTAACGCACGTCATCTAACCGGCAGAACAACAAATTTTTCTCTCCCCCCAAGTAGAAAGAGACAACATATGGGGCAATATGACGATGATGACAATAATGGGGAATTTTAACGGTCGTGTGTAAGACGTGTGGATGGAATGCGAGTACGAAGAAATCGGATTTTACCCCAAAATTGAATTTTACTAATGTCTCTAGACCCTTTTAATTCATTGAAGGGTTGTCCGAGGGTAGTTGTCTTTATATCGATTTAAAGGTCTTTCAGAAATATTTTGTTTAGTGATAAAGTATTTTGCGTAGGAGAAACTTTTAAAGGGCTGTAAAATTGATAATTTTGGCAAATTTCGATATAATCGGAAAATCGGGTCTCAGGGGGTTAATTTGAACATCCTTTTCCTCTCTTAATTTTAATGTAAAATTGATGGAATATTTCAGAGGAATTTTGGTTTAATCAAAAAATTGAGTTGGAGGGTTAAATTTAATTTGCTACCTCAATTTTTACTATGAATGAGAATCGCAAAATGTATTTATCCCTAATTCCAACTCATTTGTTTTCTTAATTTTGAGTAGGTACCTACTTATCAACAAGAATTACAAAATCCCCTCACTTCCCTTAATGCCTGTCAGGTAAAGTAACAAACATTTTTGAAAAGTATTTGTAATACGGGGGTTATGAGTATGACGCTTTATGAAGTTTTAAGGAACTTTGATATCGAAAATGACTCACCGTTAGTTGATTCTCGACTGAAATTCTCCCTGGGGTTGAGTTTTTGAAAATTTGGTACCCCAAATCATCCATATTTTGAAAATTTCGCTTTCAGATTCTGGAAAGAACGAAAAAAATTAATTTTAGTTGAATTGCAAGATATTTGGACCATCAATCTCGATAATTAATCATGCATTCATTTGGCTCTAGAGTTCTAAAAAGCGACAAATCTTTTTGCAACACCTCCTCTTTTTGACTCATTGTTGTCAGTCTCAATATATTTTCGCCCCCAATCGTCAGTTTTTCAAGAGATTTTATCGGTGAAAAACCAAAGAGAGTTGATTTTGAAGTCGAATTCTGGCCCTTTAGCCTAATTTTTGGAAAATTTTAGCTCCAAAGTGCTAATTCTTAACGTACTGTATTTTTTAGAACAGGGGTATCATTTAGACTATATTATTCGTTGAAATTCTGAACTCTATTATCAGTTTTTTCAGCGTTGAATAGCCCAAATTCGCATGTCAAGCGTATAAACTCGTAGCAAAATGTAGTATTTTAATGTCTACTTTCCCTACCAGTTTTGCAGTATATTATTTTGAAAAATTCGCATGTCAAACCTACAAATTTGTAGAAAAATGTGTAAATTGTAGCGTCTTCTTTCCTTACTCGTACAGTCTTGTCTCCCGTCCAATTTGTTACCAATCAACTTGATATCAAAAATAAAACAATCTCTTTCTGAATAAATGAATGAATTAAATAGACACCTAACAAATTGAAACCATCAAGGATCCCTATCATTATAAAACTATGAAACGCATAAAAGGAATAGAGTAATTATTTCATGACTATTATTTTTTATTGTAACAAAACTAAATTCCATTACATAATAGTAGTCTATATGTTGGAACTAAGCTATTTTTAGTAGTCTTCTTGATTTATAAAAAGCAATTTACATAGTGCAATGTTCTTGTCCGATTCTATTTAATGATCATCACCTCAATGATTAATGAGATTCCTGTTAATACCAGTAGTAAGTTGCAGTCATTTTTTTTAATTTGATTTTTTTGTTGTTATTTAAACACGACTGTCTTACAATGATTTGTTATGTTGTATTCGAATTTAAATTACTCTCCATATTTAGTTACCTGATTCGAACAAATGAACAAAATAAACAAAGACAGATAGACAGACACAAAAAAACAAGTAGAATTATGCGCCCTATAAATAACAACATACACAACCGAGCTTCGATTGGGAGCTTTCAGTTTTCAGAAAAAAAAAACAAAGATAGAAAATGTATGCGCACGCCATACGCGTGTTCAGCGCGCGCTATAAACCCACCATATTCATGATTTAGACGCATAATAAACCGCCATTTTTCACCACCACCACCACTACCACCACTGGTAGCCTATAAAATGCCATTACGGCCCTGATTCTAAAGCACTCACCACCGGACCGGTGTTGGGTACGTTACAGAAGCCGAGCAATATGTGTCGAGAGATGGCCGAAATCAAGCTGAAAACCACCCCCAAATCGCCCTGGCGACGTCACCATCGCGAGGTAAGATTAATCTATTTGAAAAATTACTGAAATAATTAGAATTTTGGATTTTTTCAGGTGATCAAGCCGAAATTATCGCGCAAAATTATAACAAGTGCCCGTGTCAATTTAAATTGTTATTGGTCCAAATTCGAGAAGATGCCACTATTAGATATAACAAACACCAATCTGATAACAATTGATAATGAGATTAACGAGAATCTAGCCAATGAAATTAAAAAAATGGGTAAATAGAGCTTATTATTATCGTAATTAATTATAATTAGAAATTGATTAGAGTCTGTGATTTGAGAATTTGTGATAACACCCAGAATTACAATGTAAATATTATTAATTAATTATTATTATCTACTTTAATCAGGAAACACATCTTAAATTTGCTCAAGCTTTAATTGCCGTTTATTATCATTTATTACTACAATTAACATTAGTATAATCAGTTTTTAATTAATTACACCTGAAATTCTTTAAATTCCATTCAGGTAGAGATGTGATATTAATCAAGCTTTAATTAGTTTTTAATCGATTTAATTTGAACATTTATTATAACATAACATAGGCCGAATAGTGTCAATTTTGTTTCTAGATAAGAATCTGATTTTCTTTTTTATTTCAGTAATTAAGCTTAGAAATTAAATTTTGTAACGAAATTCTTCGATTTAAGTTAAGTTTTATTATTATTTGATTTTTTTTTTGAATAGCTTTACGAATTGTAGTTTACTGAAAGCTCCATCGAAAGCTTTGTGATTGAGTTTTTGTTTAGTTTGTTTTTAGAAATGTGATATCAGCTTTTATGATTTCTATTTTTTTTTTAATTAGCTTGTAGTTTTTTTGATTATTTTAGCCTTTAAATACTCAAATTAGGTTTCAGTTTAGCTTTACTTAAGTTTCGTTTTTCATTTTGTAACCGTATTCGTAGTTTTATATTTGTTTACTTTATTTTTTTCATAATAAATATGATTAAAGTATATTTTCTTGTCTGAAATCATCCCTTTCGTATGGTTTGTAACAGAACAAATCATAAATTAAAAGAAAACTAGTAAATGAAGTCAATTCATAAGAAAATCGCTAGAGACTTCAACGCTAGGTCCAGATCGAAACTTGCCTGAAGTTTCAATTTTTTGCAACTTCCAAATAAAAGGAGCTTTTCTAGTAATCAACTACTGTAAATTATTTATTTTAATAAGCATCCCCAAAATAAATAAGTTTTGATACTCATTGAACTGATGCAAATTTGACAATATTATTTTTACTTTAATTTAAGAATAAAGCTTCGAAATCTTTTTAGAAATTACGCCTTTGTATAAATTCCAAATATAACAATTATAAATAAGACAAAGACCCGGAAATTATTCGATTTTGCACGGTAATTTTGAGAGACTTCAACGTCAAGTCAAGCGCGAAACTCGCCTGAATTTCTAATTTTTAATTTTCCCAAATTAATAAAATTTTCAATAAAAATCCACTTTGACTGTTTGTCGCAAATTAACCCGTCAAACAACCCTCTCTAATTAGTAAGTACGTTTACGATGAAATAAAGTTTTAAATGAAAAATCAATCTAAATTGCTCCACCTCCACCCCCTGTAAAGTTCACTATATTTAAATTAATTTACTTTAATTTAAGCACAAAGCTGTAACATTTTTGTGTGGGAATTAACCCCTTGTTTAATTTCTAGATAAAAAAAATTATAAATAAAACAAAAATCCAGAAATTATTCGATTTTGCATTGAAATTTTGGGAGATTTCAACGCATTGCTAAGTGCGAAACTCGCCTGAATTATCAATTTATAAATTTCCTAAATTAAGAAATTTTTCAGTAGAAATCAGTCCAAATTTGACTGTCTCAAGGCAGTCTAATCGTTGTCGTAAATTAACCCGTCAATTAACTCCCTCTAATTGATGAATACGTTCAAGATTAAACAAAGTTTTAAATGACAAACCAACCCTAATCACTACCACCGCCCCATACCCTCTGTCAAGCCCACTACTTGACTTCAATATAAAAACCATATGTATTTACTAATATTTACCATATGGTGAACCGTCAACAAATATTTACACAAAAAAAACCATCCATCTTTTAAAAGACGATTGATAATTATCGGATAAGAACTGAAATTGTTGTTGTATCGGTCCCTACTCGATGCTGAAATTCAATCTTTTTTTCCTGTAACAACCAATGAGCCGTTCACAATTTTTGCTGTTGGAATTTTTCCGTTTTTATAAAGTGATTTATTATAAAAATTTGAAAATCTTCGGCTATCCAATAACAACAACAACAACTATAAGGAGTCAGTATCGTATTACTGAAAACACGTGTTATTATCCAAACACACGTGTTACTCCTCCTGAAAAGCGATGATTGAGTGAAACTGAACAAAAACGGCCACTGTTTTCGATTATATTGGCCTAATTCACGGTTGTCATTTTTTCAGAATAACTGTGGCCTAATTAAAATGCTGAAAACTTGACTTTTCAGGAAATTGAAAACAGCTGTTTGTAATAAATTCGATGGTCGTTCTGACAAGTGTTAGATGAGTGGGTAAATGAGTGGAATTTTTCAGGCGGTCGATTGTTCGAAGACAATAGAGCTTGTGGGGATATTTAACAACAAATATTGGCCAAGAAATCTAATTCTATTCGGGTATAATTCTTTATTTTTCTCCGTCAAAACCGATACGTCTCAGTTTCGTGCCAAAGTTTAATACAACAACGGAATAAATCTTTTAAAAATCCTCCACTATTAGACTGTGATTGTTCGATTTGGATTGTTAAGAAACTGACGATTGTATAGTTAGATTCTAAACGTGTTCTCGTATAACACGTGATGTAACAATAGATGCTCTGAAAAGTCTTTAAATGGTTAACCGATTGTTAGTTGCCTATTATATCGTTATACATTGTATACAAACTTGAGCCCTGATGGTGTATTATGTTTGTATTTATAGAGGCAGTAAGGGGGCCCCATACAATTCCCTATAAATTGTTAATCCACCAACTAGAAGATCAATTGATTCAATAGATGTGTTGATTTTTATTTCTATACTTAACTACCATAACAACATCAAGTATTCTTCAGTCAAAAACCAATTAATCTATTAATTAATTAGCCCCCTATTATGCATGGTTTTGAACAGGATATTTCAATGTTGATTTTCGATGGAATGTAACGGTAATTTAAACGAAAACCTCAAGGGGGGAGCAGGATTTTTAAAGACGGTAGTGTAATTTGATATTTTTCAGGGCGGTTTTTGTGTTCATCTTATTTGCTAATATTTGAAAGATCAGTCATGTGGACAATTATCGGACAAGAAAACAGAGAATCAACTTCCTGTTGTAACGAAATTTCGAGATTTTGCATAGTTTCACTTGAAAATTAGTCGAGAATAAAATATTATGTTTGCAAATTAAATTAAAAGTGCGATATTTACTACTGAAAATGTGCAAAAAAGTTTGAATCTTTCTCTTTAGGTGATTAAGCTTTGAAATTCGGCAATAAAATTGGAAATTTGTGGCGAAAATATTCAAAAGTTGAGGATTTAACTCAAAAATTTGTAAAAATTGATTAATTCTAGCTACAATTTTGCAGTCAAATTCGTTAAAAATAAAATTTAGAAAACCAAAAATATTAGAAATAGAAATAGTCAAAAATCGAAATTTTGGTGCAAAGTGGCAAAATTGGACAATTTTTACTACTTATGTTGAAACTGAAATTTCTAATAGAAAAAGAAAGTGTCCAAAAATCTTAATTCAAAATCGAAAATACAATTCGACGAGCGATCAAAAATGGCTAAATTTCAATCTCAACCACTGAAAAATTGAAATGTCATTTTCAACAAATTAAGAAATGTACGGGATTCAGAAGGAAACTGCCTGAAACTGTCTAAAGTGGCTGAAATTCGTACTGAAAATCCCTTCATAAAAGGGCTAAGGCGTTATATCTCTCTTGTTTTAATAAAAATTCGGTTTTGAAATCGACCAGCAGTATTGAACTCAAACAATGGTCTTTTCTTCAAGAGTTAGTATCAAAATTTGATATGAATTGACCACTTAGAGAACAAAAATTTCAAGATTTTGTTTAAAAATCAACATTTTAGAAATAGAAATTGTCAAAATTCGAAATTTTAGTGCAAAGTGGCACAATTGGACAGTTTTTACGACTCATGCTGAAACTGAAAATTCTGATAGAAAAAGAAAGTGTCCAAAAATCTTAATTCAAAATCAAAAATACACTTCGACGAACGATCAAAATTTGCTAAATTTCAATCTCAACTACTCAAATAAATTGAAAAATCATTTTCAACAAATTAAGAAATGTACGGGATTCAGAAGGGAACTGCCTGAAACTGTCAGAATTGGCTGAAATTCGTACTGAAAATCCCTTCAAAAAAGGACTAAGGCGTTAACTCAAAAAAATCGTCTTTTCTTCAAGAGTTAGTATCAAAATTTGATATGAATTGACCACTTAGCAAACAAAAATCTCAAGATTTTGATTAAAAATCAACAATTTGACTCTAAAATTATTGAAAACTGAACATTTAACTCTTCAAGAATCCAATTCTAGACTGACTAGAAATCTCGTTTTTTGTCACTTTAAGAGTAAAAGTTCTCAACAATTTCACGATTTAAGCCAACAATCTCGTAAAATAAAGAATAAATCGACTGAAACAAACTTCTTGATAGCAGAATTTCTCAAAAGAGCTAACAATTTTGGACAGAAAATTGCGAAAATTCCCCTAAAAAGCTGACTCTCTTTTCCTCTTTTCCTAACAACAATAAAATTCGATAAACTCTGACAATTTAAATTTGATTACTATTATTCCTATGTTTATATCTAATTAAAGCTTTAAAATTATTGACGCCTGAAAACGTGCTAATTAGCAAAATTCGTAATCACTTCTTGTGCAAAATTCACTGTGATATAATCGAACTTTCACAAAAAATGACTCCTTTCTAGAAATAAATAATAAAATCAACGAATAATACAATCCAATATAAATTATAATTAATTGTTAACGTAATAGTTAACGCAACATTACTTAACTAAACGGTAACAATGATTATACAAGTAATCAACATTTGATTAATTATAATTTTCAATAGAAAAATCAATATCCTGTAATTTATAATGACTATAATCAAATATCGATCTATAATTAATAATAAATCCAACAATATAAACGTTAACGCTGATGTAATGCTCTAATTAACAACAATAAATGGTTATTAGACAGATTTTTATAAACAACTATCGGTCGATAAACACACGTGTTATTTCTATTCGAATCTTGTATGGTTTCTCGATCATCCATAACGAATTTTTGTGGAATCGACCGATTCTTTTTTCGTTTCTTTCCTCTCTACACAAATTTTTATAAAGAATTTTTGAAACTTTTGTCGACCGGCACGTACAAAATTCTATTCATTGATTTGTTGTCGACTTTTGTCGGAACGAACAACTTTAATTTAGCGTGAATTCCATCTTGAATAAGAAATAATGAGAAGGCTTGTTAGATGTTGAAATTGATTTTAATGCTAGTAATCGATATGTTCAATAAAACTAACAAAATTTCACCCGAAAATCAGTCTTCTTTCGAGTCGATTAATTAGTCATAAATAAGCTGTAGATTTTTATGTAAAAATTATAATTACACTTAAGTTATATGAAATTATTCAGGATGGTTTCGTGTTTGTTGGAATTTTAGAATTTTGGAGTTGTATCTCTCCGTTCTTTGGTTATAGCTACGATTGTGGTCGTTATAAATCGTTCAATACTTAAATCGTTTAAGGCCCTTCAAAAACCACTTACATAGCGTATTTTACGCGTTAAATTTGTCGATTTTCCAGCGAATTTTCACGGTTTAAATTGTTGGCTAAAAGTTATACAATTCGTCTAATGTCTGTGTGTGATTCACTCTCCATCCATCTGCTTCGGCTATTAACATAATTTTTTCTTTTCCTTCGTCTTCGTCGTTTATGAAAAGGCCGATTCGATGCGCAACATTGGAAATCTTCAATTGCTGCCAGTCAACAATGAGGAGAGCCGATGCGAAAAGAAAATGTGACCAGGAACGAAGAAAAAGCAAACCGAAAGAATACAGATATAGAAATGGTCCAGTTGTTATTATTATTGAATTTTTTGGGGATTTTTGTTGTTTAAGAATTGTAAATGCAGCCTTTGATGTGATACAAAACAAGGATTAACTCTGAAGTTTGCGAATAAAAATCACTAAACATCTGTACGTGCTACAAAAGACGTTTCAAAATGTTGAAATTCTGCCGGAATAGACGCAATTGCACTCGATTAATTGGCGAACTCTCAAGCAAGAGTTCGATTAAGGGTTGACAAAATACCCTTAATCGATAACATCCAGTATTTTCATCCACGACTTCGTGTAAAAATCGCATCAAAATTTCATGCTTCATTAGAAAATTTGTTAGAAAATCGATGAATGAGGATAAAATTCTGTTAAAATTCAGGAGCAAACTTAAAATTTTAACGCAAAAATAGAACAAATTTTAACAATTTCATGAAAATAGAAGTGCCTGTAAGAATCTTAATTAAAAGGCCCAAATTACAGGTCATTAATGTCTAAAATTCGATACAAATCAGTGATTTATAACAAAAATTTCTTAACATCTACTCTTACAGTGAAGAATTCAACTCAAAAATACTTTGAAGCTACATAAGTTGTTTCTTTTCTGTTTGATTAGCAAAATTCTCTATAAACCGATACTTTAGGCTGAAAATATCTCCAAAATTGAACTTATACTGAAAACTGTCCTTCAAAAACTATGAAAACAATCAAAATCAACATCTCTGCATAAGTCAGAAAAACAACCGCTCAAAACTGATGATTTTTAAACAAAATTGATTTAAAACTTCTAAAATTTGCCACTGAAATTGATTAGAAGTGTACAAATCTTATTTTTTCAGCAGCTTAAGCAAGAAATTTGCTAAAAATCGGATAATTTATAACAAAGAAGAACACATTACTCCTAAAATGCAGCCTGAAAATAAGATAATTGGCTACAAAATTGATAATTATGCCTGAAAATCTAAGCCTGAATTCCACAGATCACGAGTATGATTAAGGCTGGATAAATACAAAAGACAAAACATCCCTAAATCCCTAACCTCCCCTTTAATCTTCATCTACAAATATTGACATGACAATCAAATAATTATTTGTGAAAAATTTAGGGCAGAAATTTGACCATCACTCGAATCTGTTAAATGGTGTGCTAAAATATCACCACCCTCAAATTGTATTTAAATCTTTAACGTTATTGTTTGTTTAGTTGAATTCATCACAATCATTATAGCGTAAAAAGAAAATTGTAAAAATCTTTGAATTTTTAAGATTCACCACCCCCTTATTTCTTCAACCATGAACAATTTAAAAATCGAATAGCAAAACTGACCTCCTTCATCGATTGTTGTACGTATTGAATTTGGACGAACAACTATAACAACCACCAATACGAATACAACCCCCGCAATCGTTGATGACAATACATTAAAAATCGAGAAAAATCTCCTAGTAAAAGAAGCATTTTAACACACACGCACCCATAGGGCGATTCAAAGGCAATAATAAATGTGTTATATTATGTTATTTTTATAAAAGAATAATTTCTTCACGGCTAAATGGTTAGCAAGCGAAATTGTAAGAGATTGTATCTTTAAAGAATATAAGAGCCAAGATCCCTCCCGTTCAATTCTATTGAAACTCTCTTGCTATTGAAGGGCCAATGTTTGGTTAGCTGTCGGTCGGGGTAATACTAAACGATCAATACCAACACAATAAATACGGTGCATGTTATAGTATAGTAGATGTGTGCCCTTTTGCCTTCAATCTTGCCTCTCGTTTCTTTCTATTTCCAAATAAAAATCTCTAAAAGATCAGATGAATAGTGATAAGATTTTGTTTAGATGAAATACTCATTCACCGGCCAAAAACGATAGGAATCTGGCAGCAGATGTTGGTCTAAGATTAGAGATTGAACTTATGATAAGGAATTTTAAAGATCTTACTCGACGATAACGGATCGTTGTTCCATTTCTATAGAGATTTAATGTGTTGTTGTTGTTAGAACTGGACGATATCACGCCACCATCTAATCTGCAACCATCTTAATTAAACGTCGAGATAACTTTATTGAGTCAAAATAAAACACAAGTGACTCTATTCCTTGCCACTGTACTGATGATTATCGCCCTGGAATTGAGCACTATCCGAAGAGATTTTATCTTAATTGGGTCCATTATGGTTTCTTAACTAGAACGTTTATTTGTTGATGGAACAGTATGTATACGGGCCGATTAAAAGTGCAATTTTATTGCAATTTTGTCAAATATTTGATATTTTGATTCGCGCATGTTAAATTCAGAATAAATCCGGATTATCCGGAGATTTACTAAACTTTTTCGTTCTTTCTTGTAACTTGAACGGATCTTTATAATAAATCACTACAGCATAAAATAATTTCTTATGCTACTTACATAGAAAATAAGAGATTTTCGAATAATAACCAAACAGATCTATTGTCGGACATGAAATTATAAACAACAATAACAACAAAAAAAATTGGCTAGTTTCATTCAATCAATCTGTCTATTCAGTAATTTTGTCTGCATTCCGAGCAAATTTTAAACAACTAAAAAGCGTGTAATATTGTTTCATGCCTGCTTGTCTCCTTCAACAATCAACAAACTGGAGCCGAGCTTCAGAAATCAACTAGTGGAACAATTATCGGTTATTGTCGTTTGTATTGAAACACGTGCCGATGAAGCCATGAGGGAATTGGCGACAAATTATTGTGAATTTGTAAGAAACTCAACAGAAACCAGCCTCCTGGCCTGCCCATTGGCAACCCACACAAATTAAAGTTTCAATGGGGCTCGTTGTTTGATATGAGGCAAGACAGAAAAGTGCCGCAATTCTGGATAAACAACAGGCATTTAGATCGAAAATTATATAAAATTTGCTAAAAATCTTTGCTAACACTGAAGAATCTTTTGGGGTGGATATTGAAAGTCAAAAATCAATTCATTTGGCTAAAAATGTTTGACAATAAGTCATTCCGTACAATTTATTGAAAATTGATGACTTGAAAGGCCAAATTAAAGTTATTTTTTTTCTCCTTGCACAGCAAGATTCCTTGAAAATTACCCATGTAGTCCAAAATTTGAACCCAAAAAAAGATTAAAAACTACTCTCCCATTCCAATAGCAAAGATCGACAAATATACAAAAATTAACAACAAAAATTGATAGCATCAAGTGCCAAAGAAGTCTCAAAAGATCCAGAATTAGACCCCAAAAATGAGCAAAAATGAAGCAATTCTGTAGCAAAAAGAATTTTCGAAATCCAGAAATCCGGCCCGAAAAATTACCAAAAAGTGTATATAATTTATTTGTAAGAAAGGTCTCAAAAGTCACAAATTAGAACCCAAAAATTGTCAAAAAATTGATAAATAAGAGCTCGATCTGTTTAAAAAGATCGCCAGAAGTCAAAAATTTTAACAAGTTGGAGACTTCTTTAAAAAAAAAAACGCCCCAAAATCTAATCTCAAATTCCAAAATTTTTTGAAATACGTGTCTACCACCTCGTTCTCAAAATTTTATGATAAACTTTGAAACATAAAGTGGCTAATGATCTGCGTTTGGATTATAAAAACTAACAACTAAACTTAAATTAAGAACTACCCCTGAAAGAGCTGGAAAACTGTCCAAATCGTTTCACCATTTATTCTTTTTATCAAAAATTGTTGAAATTTTTCAAAATGTCAAGTCATTCAAACATAAGGATGGCATTGATTGCACCATTCTGCTATAAAATCAGAAAATAATAATAATAATAATAGAACGTAATCTTGCCAAACGATCGGACACGTCTTGATTGTACAATTGTTGAATTTTTATAAACATTTGCACAAGAATTCCACATTTATCTATTGATCAAATCTTCCCTTTTCTTATAAGTTTATACTGTTGTCCGACCCTACAAAAACCACTCACAAAATCTAAATATTCAATATTTACCCACTTCAAAATTATACTGGAAAAACTATCAAAACTGTCCATCTTTTTTTACCTGAACCAGGATAAAATCCAATTTTTATCTTGACGTTTTTCTTGAATATCTCACACAATAAACGAAATTTGAAATACTCAAGATGACATGTGTTTATCATCGCAAAGAACCGGAATAAAATAATAATAATAACGTTAACAATACAACGATTATTATAGTTTGGATAATATTTGTTGTAACATAATATTTTCAAAATAATACTGATGTGGGTAATATTTTTCTATGTTTATATATACAACTATCGATATTATCTCCCCAACAAAACCGGGGATATGTTCAACTGAGCGTAAGTTATCCAATACGCCAATATTTTTGCAGAGATAAACAAATAACAACGTAATTTTTGGTTAATTTCAGCGGGTTGCTGGCTCGACGCCCCGTTGGAATCTCGCACATTTCAGCCGATATAGCCGAAACTACCCCGTTTTCAGATGACTCAGACCCTTTCTTCGCCTGTTTATCCAATAATAAGTCAAGCATGAACGATTTCGTATACCTGTGTCAGGTATATTTTATGAAAAAATATAACCTTTAAATAGAGGTTTCCAATGTCCATCTCTAACTACCTGAAATCGAAGATTTGTCCGCCTTCAGGTAGACTCGATTGAGAAGTTCTGATGTACACGTGTTCAAATTGGCTGGCCACAAATTGATATCGATAACAATAACAATAATAATGTCCACTAATGAGCGTACGTTGTATAAATTCGTTTATACAAACAGGTTCGTACTCGTTTTCTTACAACAATGATTCATGTTGGCAGCTGTTTTGATTGATAAAAAGACAAAGAATCGTGTTATTAGGTCGCTGATTTATGCAAATATTTAAACAATCTCCGATTAAATTAGATGATTAAATACCAGTTGGAATAATAGTGCTGTCATTCAAGACAAATTGATGGAACATTGATCAATATTACTTGTATCTTGATAATAATGGTGGTAGCATTTAAAATATCCGCTCTATAATTATTAATTTAATTTTCCAATCATTACTTGTCATGAACTAATCAACTATTATCATCTAAATCGATCATTAAATGTTACTAAAATCGCCCGTTTCCGCCCTACTTCACTACTTGATAACGGTTAGGGGAGCCTTTTAAAACTAACGGTGTATCAACAAGTGGGTTTGAAAGGGTTGAAACGAACTAAAATCCACTTGTTACCGGCGAATTCTATAGAAGGGTTGTAGTTTTATCGATATTGGTATAGTTTTGATTTTAGAACAAGTTGCAACATGTTTGGAGATAAATCAATCAATTTTCGGCTTTTGTTGATTTTCTTTGACGCAATCTTGCAAGTTGAGACTTGTAGAAATCTGAATTCGAAACAAGAATTATACTCCCCGGGGTCTTAAATGAATCACAGAGCAGGTGTGGGGTGGTATTTAAAAATGTCGGCTATACTTTTTGTTTTCTCTCAACTTTCATGATTATAAATCGATAATTATTCGATTGATGGTTTGATGTTTTTCTTCGATTTCAGGTAAAATCGGTGAAAAGAAACCCTTCTTTTATATATGCCAAACCTTGTCCAAGTGGGGTGTTTTGAAAAGGGTAAGGAATTTCTACATATTGTTGTATAAAAGGCTACAGTAGACGGGGGTGGATGTTGAGAGATCAAGAAATCTTTTTTAATAGAAAAACCCTCTATAACACGCTCACCATCTGCCCTTAATAATGTGTGGGAACCTAGTAGAAGTTGCGATTCTCACGATCCCACACCCTATCCGTCCATCCACACATATGTCCATCTATCCTTATTTAATGCATTTATATTGTTATAATATCGTTGTCTCGCTTCGATAGGTTTTGGTGTTGGCCGCCGAAATATGCACACCTGTCCCTATACTCGCTCACTATAGGCTTGAGGGTATGCGCCCCACTTTAAACGAAAAAGGGTCGATATGACGTCACACATATGCCACAGTATATAAAGCCACCGGGTTGGTATAGTCGGACAACATTCGCATTTGTGCCTTATTTGTGCTTGTATTCCAAAAATGAGTCTTAACGATTTTATCGCAATTTCCAACAATTCAATCAACGAGAACATTTACAATCAGAAGAAATCGAAATCGACTATTCATCAAATCAAAAAATTATTAATCAAACCGATCATGGATCGAATACGCAAGAATAACACGAACACCTACAAGAAATCACCACAACCTGAATACTACAAAGATGATGAAGATGACGATGAAGATAATGGTGGTAATGAAATTGAAGATAATCTAGCTAATGAATTATTAGAGAATCAGATCTTTGAAGAGATCGATTGTTGTGAAGAATCGGCAGCTATTAAAGTCTACAATAATGGTTGTTTGGATATAATTCCAGTTTTTCGTGGCCAACGATTTATACCGGTGAATTTCGCTCGAACTGAAGCCGGAACGTTCTTTTGGACATCAATGATCGACCACCAATACCAACAATATCATCACCAAGATCCCGATTGTGATTTTAGTTGTTATGGTGATCAGAATTCAATCACAAATCACCAACGGCCGGAACTGCAAACACCTCAATTCAGATGGGCGCAAGCTTGAACTGGAGAGGGAAAAGTGATGATTTGTTGTGATTTTGCTCAATTTTTGTACATTAATTTTGTGATAATTGTTGTAATTACCTCGCAATTTCTATTGTGATTATAGCTTTAATTATTGATAGAGAATGTCTTCCAATTTTTGCTAAAGTTTTATTTCTTTTTAATAAAAAATTATTAAAAATTCTGTTTTACTATTGAATCTCCTAGATTTGACCATCCCCCTTTCTGCCAAAAAAATCAATAAAATTGGTCTAAATTGCGTTATAATAAATCGGCGTGTTTTGAGTGGGACACCCGGTACTTTATCTGAATAATGTATGCGTAAAGCCACGCGGACGGCTTGCTTCAAGTCCTTGGAATCAACACGTGTTCGAAAATCGTGGGAATAAAGACAGATGTGCGTAATCCAACCAACTTGTTTGCTGTGTGGATGAATCACGCATGCATTCCACAACTTGATATCATTAACTATCCCCATCTTTCTTTGTTACGGTTAGTTTTTTTTCCTCTGCTTCGCCCCTTCATTGTATAAATGAAAACATCAGATTTGTAATTGGATCTCGATTTTTTCCGATGAATTCTACACCTGCAATGAGTTCGTTTCAATTTTAGGTATACAACCGAACAATCGACGCCACCCCGACAATGTTGTGATTTTAGGGGTGGCTAGACGTACGTAGGTACCTGTCGCCGACAATAAAACCCGACTTTAATAGTCTTAAGGGTGGTTCGATTCAACGGCGACAGGTAGGTGCTAATATTGATGAAATTTCCGTGAAATTTGCTAAACTTTTCTTATAAATACGGAGAAAGAAACCGCAATACCTCGAATAAGCCCAAACTGACTTGACTTGACCTTAATAGATTTAAGGGTGGCTCAATTGAGCAACGACAAATATCAAATTGGTTGCGTTTTCGTTAAAAAAACCGAATGAGCCGAAATTTCTTGAAATAACCAATACAGATTGACTTGACCTGACCTGAAAGATTTAAAGATTCAATTCAACAACCACAGGTGCCGATACTGGCGAAAATTTCGTGAAATTTATCGAATTCTCGTTAAAAACTAAGGGATTCTTTGAAAGAAAGAGTCCAGATTGATGGTCATTATAGGAGTTTATAAGTGGTTTCTTTGTTAGGATAGATTTTCCCTCCTCTTCCACCTCCATGGCTGTTGTTTCGAATTCGGCCCGGGGCGATTCACGTGCACGATGATTTTCGGGGTGTTTAAAAGTGGCAACTTTTATACAACAACAAAAAAATTTCGATGGTGGGCGGTTGATGTGTTTTAAGCTCTAACGGATGTAAATGATTAGATACGGCCGTGTCCAGGTAGTAACCGAGAGATATTCTAATGGAATTTTTCAACAACCTATCTTTTTTTTTCCTCTTCGATTTCTTCTCTATACAATACAAAGAATACGACCAATACGAGATATTTAGATAGGTACTTTTACTTCCTTATCGTTAAAATTGGCAGAAGCGAATTGGAGAGGTTGTAACCACTTTCAAATCATCATCGGATATCGACTAATTTCTGCTAATTCAACGGGAAAAAAAAACAAAAATCACGACAAAATCGGAAAAAACAGAAGTGAAAGCCTTTTGCTGTTTGTCTCGCTTTCTAACAGAGGCGTACGAAGGGGTGATTAAACATTTTTTGGACACAAGTTTCCAGTTTTTGTTAAAATTTTGGCACACTTTTGCCGCAAATCGTGCCACTATAAAGAAGGGCGCCAGTCCGTACTGTTCTCTAATATCACAAAAACCTAAATCAATACTCGTTTTATTCACAACCTTGCCCTTATTGCTAAATTCAACCCTCAATGTGTCCTTATTGTAGAATAACCGGAGCAGAGGGTGAACTGGCCGTGACATAGAATCCAACAGTGTTGATATGCGTACACACAGGTTCACCTTTATAGAGGGGTTGAATTGCGATGAAGGGCCATGGCTACGGCCTGGTTTTGACCAGGTCACGGACAGATCAAATTAGGGCAAAGTTTTATTTTATTGTTACACAATCATCAAATCGATCACCCTTCATCTATTGATTTTTCAATAAATAAATAAATACCCATACTTGAGACATTTTATTGTTGTTGTTTGTTGTATCCCGTGCCCAGCACGCGTGTAACCGCTCTTATATACTGATTAGGAACGAACAAGCCAACATTCCGGTGTCTTGAAGCGTGTCCAACGTTCGTTTATTCCCACGGTTTCACGGCCCCTATTTATTCATTCTCTTTCTCTCGTTCATTCCCATTATATCACCCGGTCAGTGCCGTAACATGGCAAGTTAATTGGCGCCGTCAATTTTCGATCAAAAAACACGACAATTCAACTCTAAATTCAACTATAATCAATCAAAAGTAGGTCAAAAATTTCTAAATTGTCCAAAATTTAGGACAAAAGTGAGTAAATTTGAAAATTCTTACACTTGAAATATGAGTTAAAATTGTTTTCCTTGCAACTTTCTATAGCAAAATTCGTTGTAAAATTGACGATTAGGAACAGAACAGAAATTAGCGAACTTAAGGCCAAAATTTCCTCAAATTTGAACCAAAATCATCAATGAGGTTAAAATTTTGGTTTTTACACATGGCTTGACAAAAACTGGTTTCAAATCGATCAAAATCTTACTTAAAATTGGTCTCTTGCACGATTCAAAATTATCAAAAATTTATCAAAAATTAACGATCTCTAGGACAAAAATGATTAAAAATGACGACCTCAAAGTAGAATTCGTCACAAAAATTGCTAATTTAAGGCCAAAATTACTTCAAATTTGAAACAAAATCATCAATGAGTTAAAAATTTTGGTTCTTCTTGCACATGACTTGACAAAAACAAGCCTTAAATCAATCAAAATCTTACTTATGCCCGTATTTATAAACTGTACTTGAGACCGAGCCGTTGCTTGAGTATGAGTTGACTACCTGTTTGTCATTTATAAACCAACCTCAAACTCGAACCGATGCTTGGATACGAACTTGGCTCAAGTTTGCGTTGTAGCTACCTTGAGCACCAGCCGTTTTGACATAAAGCCCATTTGACGTTTGACATATATTTGACTGTGTTGAAGTCAAAATCAAAGCCCGCTAGATAAATTTCAGCATAAAAAAACCTAATGTCGACAAAAATAACTAGAATTTCCCAAATTCCCGTGCTCAAGCTTGACTTTCGCCGAGAATTACCGAAGTACGAATTATAAAATGGAACTCATACTTGAGCTTGGAGTCGTGCTTGCCCAAGTTTGACTTGAGGTTGAGTTTGAGATTTGTTTATAAATACGGGCATTAAAGTTGCACGATTCAAAAATTTTCAAAATTATCCACAATTTATAAAAAAATCATGATTTAGGACAAACAGGATTAAAAATTAGTAGCATTTTTCACAAAAATTGCCAATATCGAGTCTTTTTTTTTCAAATTTCAACCAAAATAATCAGTGAGGCTAAAATTTTGGTTCTAACAAATGACTTGACAAAAGTGGTTTTAAATCAATCAAAATCTTACTTTTTTGTACGGAATTATCTAAAATTTATGAAAAACTAATGATTCAGAACAAAAGTGATTAAAAATTGAGAATTTATCACAAAAATTGCTAACTTAGGACCAAAACTTTAACAAAAAATCGTTAATGAGGCTGAGAATTTGGCCTTTCACGACTTAACACAACTTAAATCGATCAAAATCCTCTTTTGCACGATTCAGTATTGAAATTAACCGAACTAGTTTTAAAAATTCTGCAGTTAGAAATCCAAAATTTATCTCTAAATCAATCTTTTTACCGATAGCAGAAATTTCTGGGCCTCGTTTCTTTGCTACGCCTCTGTTTAAACAATCATAATGATATATTTGTTGTACAAGCGAGCCGTCCGTATGGCACAATAACAGAAGATGAAGAGTTATCAGATTTCTCTTATCGCCATCATCACAATTATTGTTATTATCGTGTAATCGTGAATTGTAACCGGAAGCTAAAATCGACGATAGCAGTGAAAGTATGTTAGGTTAATTATCGTTTTTCCTTATTATTTTTTTTAATTAATGACCTATGATCTTTCAATCATCTATTCTGATTGATTTGGACTCGTTTATAATTATTTAATTGGCGGTATTTAAGACGGTTCGAAATTTTATCGAATCCCATGAAAGTTGATAGCAGGAAGTGCACTATAAGAACAACAACAAGAAAAAGTTGATGGGAATTCATGGTATTCTCATTCGATTATTCTCCCATGGTACAACAACAACAACAACACAATAAATGGTAGTTGTTGTACGACTATAACAAGTGGCTGGGTGCGCGTGACGACCTCCGACCCCGCCGTAGCGGCCCCCAGGCCGGCACGGGTCAACTCCCAACGGTGGGAATTGTTTACACTCTTAACAACAAATATTAATAACTCTTGTAATAATCCGTATACGGTCTACTGGCTTTAAACTTGAGATTCAAATATGGACACAAACAAATTCGCGGAAACATCCACCATACAGGGTGATTTATCAATGTGAATCCGAATAATTAAAAACTAGCGTTTTGATTTCAAAAATAAACCACCCGGTATACACGTTCCTACCACACGCTCTATTGTTGGAAATTCCGCTTGAAAAAAAATCCCAAATCTGTTGATTCCCCCTTGATCACTTATGGAATGTCTATTTCTATTTAACAAATATGGTAAAGTATAAGCGTTCCCACGGCATCGAGAACACCTTTCTTCAATTATCGCTGCTTCCACCCCGAATTCCTCAAACCGTATGTGTGTTTGTTGTATGTGCGCCCCTTAGAAGAACACACTCGCCCCTATTATCCATGGCATACGAACGACATATGGCCAACGCGTTCCTATTCTATACTACCGTGGGAAACCGGGGCATATTGCCGAAGAAATCTCACTTTTATTAAACAACAACAACAACGGCACGATATCTCTTTATACCCCCATCAAGACAAGACTGGGGGTCGCTCCTTTTAATACTTGTACAATTGCATTTCCATTTTATAACACGGAAAATCTAGACAAAACCGAGGGGCGCCTCTTTCAACACGTGTACAGTTTTATACGCGTTTGATTTCCATTCAACAACTACACAAAGAGACGCTTGATTGCCATTTTTTTTTTAATAAGGAAAATATGCAACAATTATGATAATTGTGGTGGTTGATAATATAAGAAAAATGATTTAATCGTGGCTTGTCTCCGCGGGCCTGACAACATCCGAGAAATTTGTGTTCTGGTTGGAAATAAATTAAAGAAAAAACAACAAGAAAAAGGCCTTTTCTTTTCGGTTTTTTTCCTCCATCTAAAAAAGTCAAGGATGGTTTAAAGGAACAAAAAATTCCTGCACAAGTTAACACCTGCCTCATTTTCCCACACATAAGACAGGAAGTGTACGATAAAGACAACAACAATAACAATTATAATAATCTAAATAAAGATAGATAGATATCCGTATACACCTAGAAGACGATATACCTGGCCAAATTTTATTATTATTACTATTATACATATATGTTGTTGATATTTATAAAAGTTGCCTGGTTGTTTACATTTTTTTTAATGTACACTTTTTTCCCAGCTGTAGTTTGCAAGTTTTTTTATTTATACCCACTAATTAGTGATTTGAAATCAATTTGACAGCAATAAAAGAGGAGAAATTGAAAAATCAAACTGTTATCTAATCGATAATTGGGCCATTAGGGAGGTGTGATTACCAAAGCTTGTTTAATACGACCTCCAGTCTTCTAAATATTTCACCTCGAAGTGGGCTATGATTTGAATACGGAGTGCCGTAGATTAGTTCATACTTTATTAAATCCGACATATGTCAATGGATTTTTCAATTATCCGAAACAAGACCTAAATTTTCCAACATTCGATACTTCTTGAAAATCTCATAAGAAGGGTGCCTTCTTTTTATTTTATCCAAATTTTCAATCTAGCAGGTTTCAGTCCGAACAAAGCTACAACACTATGTAACTGAAAACGCAGCCAACTTTAAGCTGAAATAATAGTATGATGGTCAAGTTAGAGGGGTGTCAATTATGTATAAACTGATGTGTTGAATATTAGTGGTCACTTTAGAAGGGTTATCGGAAATCTAATTACCACATAAATCAAGTGACCATTGTTCATTCATTTATTTTCGTATTCTTTTGCAATTGTTTTGAAATGTCAATTGTATGATTCAATTGTTTTGTTGATGGCGCACCCACTTTTGGGAGTGTGTTTGGAACGTGCTCACTCTCAATATGTTTAAACTTTCCCACGACCTCTTTTACACACACACTAACACAATCATACACGCATAAATACAGATACACACATACATTTTTTGTTCTTACCCCATCCCTTATTTGAAATCAAATCGGGGGATTCCAATGGAACATTATTATTGTTGCCAACACCTGATGTACGCTATGAATTTAGAACGTAGGGCGTAATTTGATGCAACAAAATTGACATTTATTAGCAATAAAATCCGGTTTATTGTTTCTAATCAATCAACGACTTATGTTTCACGTTCAAGGCTTGAACGATAATTGTATCAAAGCTATGCAAATTTGTTTTTAATTTAAACGAGGAAATGGTGGAAATTAATCGAAAATGCGTGGGTAGCCAACTGTATTATCATTAAACCTACATGAAAATAATATTCATTTGTCTATTATTATCACTATTATTATTTATGTACGACACGAATTGACCGACAGAAAGTAGTAGGCCGTGTAATCATCATCATCGAACTACTCACGATCCAATAATAGTCGAGCTTATGTAAGATAGAAAGAGATAGAATGATTGGTATATAACCGTGGGAATATTTCAATGGAGCACGTGCTCAATGCAAAAGACAATTTCTAATTTCTTGCAATTTTTTTTAATTCGATCTAATCGATTTGTAATGAACGTGTAATTTTACAAGAAAATTAATAATAATGATGATAATGATAATTGTGTCTTATCAATTTATTTCAACTTCTTTTGTTACGACTAATATGAAATAATTGGTGGCCAGTCAAGTCAACTAAAATGTATTTATAGCAATTTAAAGTAATGTTAAATAGAGATGAATTGGATTTGTTTGTGTGTGTTTGAGAGAGATGGTTGTATGGACCGTCGTCCATCCACGCACCAAGCACGAGCTCTTTGGTGGACAAAGATAGCGGATTTAATAAATATAATAAAGGAAGCGAGAGAGATATATTGTTATAGTAGTAGTAGTCTACTATAATGTAGATATACATATATTTATACATATAGTATACAAAAAAAAGTGAACAGTTCTTTTTTGTTGTTGTTCTGTTGTTAGAAAGAGATAGATACAGGGCAGCTGCACGCGCTCAAAGTTTACCACAGGTGGCCTAAGTGTGGGAACGAGCTAGCTTCTGAGTTTCCCACGATCTGAGTGTTGTTGTTGTTGTTGTTGGAGTAGAGTGTCTTACGACCGGCACACATATACACACACCTGGGGCATCTATAAAAGCCACCACTACCCATTTACCAGTTCATTCAAAGACCGAACTTGGTGCTGATAGTTTCGTGTCTCGCTCTTCTATCGTTTTTTTTCTTTCAATATTACTCGACAATTACGAGTCAAGTGTTTGTGTTTAAAATTATTCTAATAATTTGTTATCAATCGAAAATGTTATCAACGGAAGATCCACAACCGATCTCCAGAACTTATCAATATCGGAAAGTGATGAAACCGATGTTGGAGCGTAAACGGCGGGCTCGCATCAATCGTTGTTTGGACGAATTGAAGGAATTGATGGTGACAGCACTACAGAGTGAAGGTGAAAATGTATCGAAATTGGAAAAGGCCGATATTTTGGAATTGACGGTACGTCATTTACATAAATTACGCCGTCAACAACGCTTATCAACAAATCCGATAATTGATGCTGATCGTTTCCGTGCCGGTTATACGCATTGTGCTAATGAAGTATCAAGATGTTTAGCATCAATACCACAAGTTGATGTACAATTAGGTACGAAATTGATGACACATCTCGGCCATCGTTTAAATGAAATGGATAAAGTCCAACCGTTAGTTATACAAGTGGCTGGTGGTTATACGCCGCCAGGTTCACCAATTCCTGATAATTTAAATAATAATTTTAATAATACAACAACGGCAACGGCATCTACAACAACACCGTTATCGTATCAAATGCCATTGACGCCGGCATCGTCGACGTCGTCACGCCAAACACCACCGTCGCCTATCGATTGTTCGACGGCTGGTTTGTTGAAAGTTGTGCAAAAAGAGGAAGTGTGGAGGCCTTGGTGAATCTCACGAAAATTTTGTAAATAATCGTTTATTGTTTAAACAAAAATAATCTCACGATATGTCTTTCATTAATTGTTTGCTCAATTTGCTTTCATTATTATCGTATCTATTCTATTTTATAATAGAGTTTAATGTTTTGATCTCCAATCATGTTAATTTTTGTGTATTTGTGTAGACAAGCTTTAATTATTGTTTAGAATTAAGGATTTGTTGGTTCTTTTTAAAACAATTTGAATTATATACTTTGTGATATCTTTAATGTAAGTTGAATTCGGTGTACCTGTGATGATCTGAGGCTTCAATCAAATTTCAAAAAAATAATTTGAAAATTGCCTTTGTAACAAGAAAATTAACAAAAATCTTTGTAATCTTTTCTTTATGTATTTGTATTTTTGTATTGCAAGCGTTTCTGTGATACATACATTTGTAGGGTGTTTTTTTTTGCCACATTTATATTATGAAAGTACTCTGAAAATAAATACGATTTGTTACTGAAATTAACCGATTTTCAATCATTTCCATCAAAAACTCCAACCTAAAACCAAAATCACAACTGTTCAACTGTTTCAAATTTAAAAGTCCGCCTTTTAAATTTATTTCACTATAATTCCAACAGATGTCACCCTATCGTTTATGAATAATACGATTGGTCGATATATTATTGTTAAAATCCAGAACCACCAATCAAAAAAATCCAATCGAATTAAAATAACGCCGACCTCTAGTTTTTACAAACCAAATTCAACTATATTTCACTACAATTCCGCTAGATGCCGCCATTAATACGCTTTATATTTAACTCACACCAACAGATGTCAGGCCGTACCAAGATTTCAAACATATTGGGTACAGACAATTTGATTGGACGAATCTATTGAATTACAAAAGGACCAATCAGGCGTAAGTATAGTATTGGTAATTTTTAAATTGACCACTTGAATTTAAAATATCTTAGATATTGATAATCAGATTCGTCCAATCAAGTCAACGGATTTCAAAGGAACCAATCAAGACGAGGTATAGTAGCGGTAATTTTTAAATTTACTACTTGAATTTAAAATATGTTGGGTATTGATAATTTGATTCGTCGAATCAACTCGCAATTATATAGGAGCCAATCAGGATAAGGTATAGTAGCGGTAGTTTTTAAATTTACTACTCACTGATTGATTACAAATTCATTAGAGCCAATAATTCAAAGGGTTTATAAACTTGTATAATTTGAATTGAATTTTATTCATTTAAACTATTGACATTGTGCCAATATTATAAATTGATTTTTTTTTACATATTTCCAGGAAATAACTGTTTTAATTTACAAATGTAACACTACACGTGTCGAATTGGGGGAGTTTTGTAGAGAAATAAATAATTTTTTTATAGACGTCTGTAATATTGGTGTACTGGTAATGTTATCTTTATGTTATTAGCTTTGGCAAATAGCCATAAATATTTGCTAGAAACTTAAAAGAAATAATATCGAAGCTTTGGCAAATAGCCATAAATATTTGCTGGAAACTTAAAAGAAACAATATCAAACACACTTCTTCCATTGATAGGTTTTAATACGAATACTTTGAAATAGTCTAATGAGAATCACCGGACCATTTTCCAAATAAACGAAAATTGCAATAAATTCGTACTGTAAGATAATAAATAATTTCCATTAATGATAGTATTGAAAAACCGGTAAATAAACCTAGAAGACCACCGAAATTCGCTAAAAAATCCAATGGACCGTACAATTCGCTGCGTTCCGATGTTATAAAGTGGTCAAATTTAAAATACACGGTTAACTTGGACAGATGTAATCTAATGAAAGTTTTTTTGTTTAAACTTTTAAAAATAGCAAATCTTACAGTCTTACTGTTTATTGTTGTGTCTAACCCCGAATTTACTACTATTCCAATTCCAGTAAGTCTGTGAAGTTACGCCATAATAACTCAAATCCGTACACAAAGGCATACAATCGCAGTCGTATTTTGAATTCGATTTACTTTCAACTAAAACCCAAATAAGTTAAAAATGATCGCATTAGAATCGAACTTACTTTCTGCCATTTCCATACAACGATAACTACCCGGTCCGCAGATTTCCGTCGAATTTTCCCCTAAAATTATCAATTCGGTTATTAAATTCGAACCAAATTTGCGCTAAATTAACTCAACTCGGCATATAGAAATCAACACAACTGCACTGTTTTAAGGTTAGATTTGTTAAACATTCAAATTGGCAATTCAATTGACTGTAAGATTTGAAAAATTTCAATTTCCTCTCGAATGGAAAACAACAATCCCGCTTCTTTGTCGGATACGATTTTACAGCATCCGATGTTGTTATCATCACCGGTTGTACAGCAATGATAACGGTCTCATCTAATGGTACACGAACGAATTCTTGTCGTAAACGTGGCAAACGCACCGGCGAATGCAACAATACCTGAATTATTCGACAATTTAAAATTGGCGCGCTATATTAGGAAAAATGGCGCCATAAAATAGCGCGCTAATTTCAAAAACTAACACGATATCCCTGTACTTCTTTACACATATTATCAATATCGTCGATATCCGTTGCTAGATGTACAATAAAACCATTGGTAGCGCCGGCTAAAAGGGCGCGTTTCGGGTAGACATCGGTAATATCGTTAAAATAACCCTTTTCGATATTCCACGTACTAGAAATTTCAGTTTTATGATAGTTTTTATAATGCGACCTAAAATTATTGTGTTAATTGATTTTTGTGATAATTTTTTGGAATTTACACAATATCGCTGAAGATTTCGTTACGATCCAATATATTGAACGAATAACAGACACCTTCATCGGTAATTATAGGCGTTAATAAGTGTTGACATGGGTAATTAACGCCCATAAAACGACAATTATTGAATAGATCACCCGGATTTGGTTTAATCTAGAATTAAATTATTAAAATATACAAATTTGGGAATCATTCTAGCTGTCATACTTCATCGATTGTTGAGAAGAAATCGGAATTTAAAGTTGTATGATTCAAATATTGGAGATTCACATCGTAATCATCACAAAGGAATGAAACATATTCGTAGTATTTATCGCTAAAAATTATTGAAAATTTACGAATCAACTGTAATTATGGTGAAATTAATGAGGGAATTGATAAAAAAGATTGAAACCAATCAACTCCAACAAAAATTGATTGTTTTAGGCATTTAAATGTAAAATTTCGCGTATTTGTTAGTGTTAATAATCTAAAAATGCAGCCTCTAGAGACAAAATTTCATAAACTACCCCCCAATTAGAACGTCTTACACCCTCATCAATTGAATGCCCTTGTAAGTACACTTACTCCAAAGCTGTTGTTTCAAGTTTTTCAGTTTTCCTCTGATAGATTTCAGTAAAATTGCAAAGATTCCGTCTAGTTTTCATTTCTGGACAAATTGTAATAGCCGGAAATGGAATTTTATAGATTGAAGTCTCTTTTGTTGCGAACGTTACAATAATCGGCGATTGATCATATTTCGAATAAATATTATAAATCATTATTGTACAAACTGTTAGACAAATTAAAAACGTAACAATCCACCAAATTCTAAAATTGATTATCGATAACAATTGATTTAAATCAATAAATAAATTTGTACCTTTCGAAAATTGTGCGATTCTCGCCGAAATATTTACACCCATGTATACTACTCGAATTGCAATATTCACGGAAATATTGGCCAATATTCGATTTTCGTTCAATCGACATGTTGATAATTCCGGTTATAATGTATTACTAATGAAGTTTTAAGGATTATTTTTGTATTTATACAACAACTATCACTACTACTACTTGAGATTTTTACTGAAATCTAAATTGTTTAGAGAAATAGTTAAAATTAGACGACGAAAAAAACCTTAATAATATTGCAAACATTCCCCTTTTTGCTTTAAAAATTAAACTATAAGGTAATCAAATTAAAATAACCGACGATAATAACGACGGGAAATTAAAACCACAATCGAATCTAAGCTAATTATATGCCGATTATTTGATTCGTGCCTCCGGACACATAATATTGGGACATTCGGTATACGTAAAATAATCAACAGCGCTACAATTAGTTACAATAATCAATAAATTCTCTACGAAAAAATAAGTTGAAATTCTGGGAAATTACGCATTAGATTAGACAATATTCTACATTAAAACCTATCAAATTATATTAAATCGAATTGAAATACAATTATTAATGAATATTGGGTATAGGAGCTACAATTAGAGATCAATTGTCAAACAATCGACATAACCTCAATCGTGGTTATGTTCTCTTGTTGTTTATCGCGAATTCAACGTTTTAAAACCGTCAATTTTCGAATGAAATCGCAATAAAACCATGTCAGTGGTGATTGAGACAACTTTGGGCGACATTACCGTCGATTTATACGTAAAACAACGCCCGAAAGCCTGTTTAAATTTCCTAAAATTGTGCAAAATCAAATACTACAATTACAATCTGTTCCATACAGTAAGTCGTGGATTTATCGCCCAAACGGGCGATCCGACCGGTTCGAGAACCGGTGGCGAATCAATTTACTGTATTCTGGACGGTGTGGAAAAGCGCTATTTCCAACCGGAAACCGTCCCGCCGATCAAACACACCAAATTCGGTTTGATCTCATTTGTCGGCAATACCGACGATAAAACGATCGGTTCCCAATTCTTCTTCACATTGGGCGATGAATTAACGTATTTGGACGATAAACATTGCGTTTTCGGTGAAGTTGTTGAAGGTTTTGATGTTTTAGAGATAATCAATGAATCGATTTGTGATAACGATGATCGTCCGTATCAAGACATCCGAATTACCCATACGGTAATCCTAGATGATCCATTCAATGATCCGGTGGGTCTATCGATACCGTCCCGGTCGCCATCGCCGACACCTGAACGGTTGAAGAACGGCCGTATTGCGCCCGATGAGGAGATCGACGAGATGGCCGGCAAAAGTGCGGATGAAATCAACGAAATTATCGCCGATCGTGAGGCGAAGGCGCGGGCGACCATTTTGGAAATGGTCGGGGATTTACCGCATGCTGAAATGGCGCCACCGGAGAACGTTTTGTTTGTTTGTAAATTAAATCCGGTAACTACCGATGATGATTTGGAGATTATCTTTAGTCGTTTTGGTCGAATTAAATCGTGCGAAATTATACGCGATCGTAAATCTGGTGATTCGTTACAATATGGTTTTGTTGAATTTGAAGATAAGAAGGCTTGTGAAGAGGCCTATTTTAAAATGGATAATGTGTTGATTGATGACCGCCGGATTCATGTTGATTTCAGTCAATCGGTGGCTAAAATTAAATGGTTGGGCAAAGGGAGAGGTGTTAAGAATTATGGGGTGAATGTTCGCGATTTGGGTCGAGGGAATTACCAGAAAGATGCGACTTATCGAGGGATGAAGGGCGATAAGGAACGGCGTAATGATGATTATCAGCGGAGAAATCGACGTAGAAGTCGGTCTAGATCCAAAACCAGACATCGATCAAGATCTAAGCATAGCAAATCGAGTAAACATAAGCATAGGGATTACCATAAAGATAGGCATAAGCGGAGGAGGAGTCGGTCGTAGCTTTCTTGTTATTGTGAAATTTGAATAAAATTATAATTGGTAGAAAGATCTGTTAATTATTCCTATAATTGTCCGTTTCGATACTTATTCGTCGATTTTTGAACCCTTAACCGCAATAAAAATTCATAAAAAGCACTCACCCTTAAAATGGCCGGCTCAGACGATTTTCTTGTTGTTACCGCCTTGAAATCCCCCAGAAAGTCGCTAATTTAGGGCGAATTTGCGATTTTTCTCCGTTTATAGAATTTCCTATAATTACAGAAAAATTCAATATTATCCCTTTATTTCCCAATAATGGACTTACCCTTAAGGCTGGCACAATAAGACCAATTAAAAATAATCACCACATTCGTATTTCTTATACAAAAGTTGATAAAAATAGAAGACTACCCTTACTAAAGGGGTGTGGAAAAACTTGGAAAATGCATTTTAAAAGTTACAATCCTGCATTTCGCAACTTATTGGTCGTTACGTTCGATATTTTTCAAATTTTCCCCCAAATTTGTGCGTGTTTTGTAATTTTTAAATACTCGCAAATATGGTGATTTTAATCAAAGCTTCATTGCTCAATTTTTTCGTTCAATTGTTCGTTTTTTCCGATAAAATTGCACAAATGCATTCTACAATCCTTTTTTAGGTTGTTACTTTCGATATTTTTCGAATTTTTAACGATTTTCCCCCATATTTTGCAATTTTTTTATAATTTTAATATTTTTAAAGCGGTTGATTTTAATCAAAGCTACCATTGTACGACTCCATTTGCTGAATTATTCAATTGTTCAAATTTTCCGATAAAATGGTAACTCATTACGATTTTTTTCAATTTCTTGTATTTCTTCATAATAACGACTCTCAGAAAATACACCCACACCCTAAAATTATAATTAATTAATAATAAATAATAAAAAAAATCAATCTTATTCACCTCAATTAGCGGCACAAATTTACTCACAACCAAAATTACAGCTTTCTATTCAACAAACAATCTACAAATTATTGTATTAAATATAATTATCATAATTAATTTATATTATAATTACCCTTTTTAAATAAAATCCGTTTTTTTTTAAATTTTCACCAACAAGCGCAATTTTAAAATCAAGATGGTGGAATCTCATTGGTCGCAGCGCCACCATCAGCGCACTTGATTTACTAATAATTCACGAATTAACAACCAAATTTTCTCAATTTAACCAGAAATTTAGCATATTTGATATAAATTCGACGATATTAACATAGAATTTAATCAAAATTTTCACGAAATTAACGACAATTAGAATTACATAAAGAATTATAGAACAGTAACGCCAATGATTTCTAATGCGCATCAAGTGTGCTGCGATTTTTGTTACAGCCTGTGTTGCCACAACAATTTTCAATAAGTCTGTAGAATAGCACAGATAGAATAGAAAATTGTAGAATTGTAAATTTACAGTTGATCTAAACTAGAATATGCTGATGTAATTTAATAGTATCGTTCTATAATCGTGTTAAGAAATTATAATTTTGAATTATACTACTGGCAACGTTGTAGTTTCTATTGCGCATATCCACTACTGCCATCTATGATTTGTCAAACTGACAATTTTACGAATTGTAATTGAGGTTAGTTTATTGTTGTTAAAATTTAAGTTTATTAAACATAAAATTGAATAGAATTGTTGAGGAAAATGGGTAAACGTTGTTGTTTAAAAGCTTGTAAAAACTACGACGGTTGCGGTACTGGTATCACATTTCACCGGTATCAAAACGTCCGATTAAAATCGACCAAATTGTTCAATTTTACCGTTTTAGAGTGCGCCCAGACTGGCTGGACCGTACACCACCAGAATCGTTGCGATTGAACACGAAAGTTCTGTACATTTGCAGCGAACATTTCACTCTAGACAATTTCGAACCACCATTCTTCGGCTACAGTCGACGAATGTTGAAGAAAACCGCAGTTCCGACGATCTTCAATTGCGCCACAAAATGCATCAATTACGAGGTGATTCTTGATACGATCGACCCGAATTTGTGTAAATCACTCCTATTTGTAGACGTTCTTGTTGGACGACGAACATTCGAATTGTTCCCAACTAGCGACCGATCCTTTGGCCATCGAAGAGACTCGATTGACGCAAACTGTACGCCGTTGCAACTCGATTTTTCGAAATATTAATTCGTTGTTTTCTTACAGAAAGAAACGAGCATTCAGGCGGATCTGTTCGACAGGAGGACTGTCGAAATTCAAACATCACCGAGACGATTGAAGCCGTCCGATAGGGAGCTGGAATTGAAGCGCGAGAATCGGATTTTGAAGCTGCGGTTGAGACGCCGAGATCGGCGTATCGGAGCGTTGAAGAACTTCCTCGAATTCCACAGAAATCGTTGCAATATCGACGGTTCTATTAGCGCTCTAATAGTTGTAATTTTCAATAATTTTGGTGTTTGTAGAAGAGGTAATTAGAGATGATTGTTTGGACGAGTCGAGTTCGGATGATCGAGACGATGAAGAATTTAGTATTATCGTTGTTGAATGAGATTAATTTAAGAGAAAGTGCCTTTGATTCTGAATTGTTATCAAATTTTATTAGTACGACTTGGTTCTAAGTAATAAATGCGATTTGTGGAGAATTTACATTTGAATCGGTTCCTAATTAGAATTTTCTTTGATACAAAGCAGCAAGATTATCGTAAGACAATTGGATTTAATTATTGGATAATTCGATGGAACTTACGGGATAATTAAGGGTATATTGGTACAGGATTTTCTGATTTTTGTATTTAGCTATAATCTCTTGTGTTTCAGGTTTTCCAAATAGTGGCTTGATATAAAAAGTGGAAACTTTAATGATCGATTTCTCGTTAATTTGTCGTTCGAAATTCAAGTATTTAGGGTCGTTGGAAAGAGAATTTCAAGCTCTATTACTGTTATTATTTTGGTATTTTCCAATTCTAGATCGTTTTCTAGGAGTATGAATTTCTACAGAGTGAGCCAAGTGGTTGGCCTATTAGACGTTTAAAGAGTTCTAATTGATGAAAGTTTCTGAAATTTGGTATGTACCCGTTTTTCCACCTGAATTGCAGCTGGAAAATATTTTCGTTGTTCTATCAAGCTCCAATGTACGGGGTAGTGCACCCTACTTTCTTATTTTAAATGGAATGGCATATTTTTTATTCCATATTTAGATTCTATGGTAAAAATAAAATAGACTTTGATAACATGACCTATGGTCTAGCGTTAATAGTTTTTCAGGAATTTCAACTTTTTCTGAAAATTTTGATTTTGTAGTGTTTTATTAAAAAATTCATATCTCGAGAAGTATTATTGCTAGACAGTCCAAATTTGGGAATCAAATAGTTCAAACTATGCACCTTACGCTCAATTTTATGGAATTAAATTATCTTTCAGCGTNAATCGAACACAATTTGAACGCTTTAAGCGCTCAAAGCGCCAAATCGAATGCAGGGTAAGTATATATATTTTAACAATTTCAGTAACTTCAGTATCATGTGAAAGAAGCTTTTCAAAATTAAAAATTGTAAAAAAACTAGTGATCATTTGGAGGCTTTCATGTTAATGTCGATTGAGTCAAATAATCTGATGAATTTATATACATACTGATTCAATAATAGATGCACTGTCACAGCGTAGCGAAACAATGTCAAAATTGTTAAAATAGTTTTCTAAAGACCAGAATAAAATGCAAAATTAATATCGTTTTTTAACTTCCCCGACCGGAGGGTAGGGAAGTTAGTTTTTACTAAAATGCATTTGACCATATAGCACATACTTAGGTTGGGCCACAAGGGCTAAGTGCTCGGGGCGTTTACCTAAAGCCAGTCCGCCCCTGGGAACCTGCATCGTGGAAAGCGACGCGACTTCCGTTCCCAAAACCCCCTTTAAAGATTACTTGACTATAAACAAATGAATATAGGTTGAGTTATAGAGGAAAATATAAAAAACCTAAGCTGCTAGATTTTGACCTGTAAATCGAAATTTCCACAAAATTTTCCAAAATTAAGAACGTCATGCCCTGCAGCTTGAAATGCTCTTTCCAACGAACCATAGCATTTGATTTTATGTTGAAAGATAAAAAATAAATCGTTGATTAAATATTACTTTTTATTTCAAGAAGTTCTAGTCGGACCCCTTGATGTCCATCAGCTTGACTCGCTCTGTATATTATAGCAATATGACTCTAACACTAATTTTCCCGATTGTGTCGGTCGAAGTATAGAAATATTAAAGGCGTTAGTTTGGTATTTATGTGAAGGGTTCAAATAGGTTCGCTTACTAACTGTAAATAAACCATTAAAGAGCCAAACTGAACTCTTTATAAAAAAAGAAGAAACTTTATTCAACGATTTTTCCCTTATTTCTCACTCTAGAAACGAGTATTCTGTCTCACTGGAAACAGTATTCTAAACTGCAACTCAACGGTTTCCACATTTTCGAATTTTTCGGCATATAATCAAACCTATCTAAAAATGTCTTGTATATTTGGAAAGCTCTTCTAATTTCCTGTTAATTACACCCCATTATCACTATAAACAAGTGAATATAAACTGAATTGTCGGGGAAATATAAGAAACGTAAGCTTCTGGATTTTCACAAATAGCTCAAAATTTCCAAAAAATTTACAAAAACTATACAGCTTATACTTTGAAGTTCAAAATGATTTTTCCAATGAGCCCTAACTCTTAATTTTAGAATGAAAAATTAAGGAGAAATCGTTGATTGAAGATTCACATCATTTGAAGTTCTTATCAGCTTAAATCGCCCTATATGTATATTGTATTGGTGGTTTTGTAGAAGAATAAACAAATTCTTGTTAGGGAAATTTCTCACATATTCGAAAAGCTTTTTCGATTTATCACCAATTAAAGCCCATAGTAATTACAAACTAATTCATATAAAATGAGTTACGTGGAATAATATGAAAAACGCAAGCTTCTAGATTTTCACTAATAGCTCAGAATTTGCACAAAATTTTCTAAAACACTACAACTCAGATCATGCAACTTGAAATTCCCTTTCCAACGAGCCATAGTACTTGATTCTAGAGTGGAAAATAAAAGAGAATTCGTCGATTGAAAATTCCACTTTTGCAAGTTGCAACGCGTGAATCAAGGCTAATTTATCCAGTATACTTCTAAAAATAGCACAAATAAACACTAGTGCAAAGTTCTATCAATAAAAACACTCAACTTTTTGCTTTATCAAACAATTACAAATATTTGCAAAATATCATTTTATCATTCGATATAATCCAGTATCAGTCGTATAGTTTAATCGATAATGTTGTGTACTTTTCTATTAATATTCGTGGTAAACTTAACCGTGAGTGATAGTGCACGAATTCTGTGTTTAGGTTCGTCACCATCGTACAGCCACCAGATCGTTTTCCGTGCAATTTGGGAGGCATTAGCCCGCAATGGACACGATTTGGTCGTGTTAACAACCGACCCATGGACCAATCCCAATTTAACCAACATCAAACAGATCGATTTACACGAAGCCTACCAGTATTGGAGTGCTAAAAATCTAACCGATTTATCGTTAAGTCGAAGTTTGAGGATAGTAAAGGATATTCTTAAAATGATCGACGATGTGATAGATTATGAATTAACCCACCCCGATGTCCAGGGGTTAATTCGCAACGAATCAGAACATTTCGATTTGTTTATCGGTGAGATTATCTCACCGGTATTGGCCGGTTTCAGTTACCGCTTTAATTGTCCTTATATTGCACTGTTATCAATGGACGCGCCATCTTTACTGTACCGCGCGATGGGTAATCCAGTCAATCCTGTACTGTATCCGGATGGTGGTACGCCGTTTTTACCACCATTAAGCCTAATTGAGCGTTGTTTTGGTGTTTTATTCCATTTTCTAATGCATAAAGGTTACGATTATTTTTACATACCCTACGCTGAGCAACAATTAACACGATATTTTATCGGAAATAATCGTGTTAATAACGACCATGTTGATATTAGACAATTAATAGATAATATGAGTTTGGTATTGCTGAATACGAATCCGATTCTATTTCCAACTAGACCGTTAACAATTAACACGATTCAAATCGGCGGTGGTATTCATTTAACACCACCGAAACCGCTACCATTGGTAAATTCATTTAATTTTGTTATATCGTGTGTATCATGCTGTGACTTTGTGAGCGTACCTCGGATATTGTTTCAACCGGTTGTCGGTAATGCAGATTACTGTAAATTTGCTTCAAAAAATTGGTTAAAATTGATAGTAATCTGCATTACCGATAAGCGGTTGAAATAAGAAACAGACCTACGTTTACAGAGTCAAAGCTTACTGCGAGGAAATTTATAAGTTTTATTGTTGTTTTGTAGGAATTACAACGTTTTATTGATAGTAGTGGTAATGGGGTTATTTATATGAGCCTAGGTACGAATATTAAACGAAATTCGTTAAGTGAAGAATTTATAGACACGTTTTTAATGGTTTTTAAACAATTACCGTATCGAATTTTGTGGAAATTCGATGCTGAATTAGAAAATCTCCCGGAGAATGTTAAAATTATCAAATGGGCACCCCAACAAGACGTTTTGAGTGAGTATATCGTAATTGTGTCATAGATTAGTCCATACGTTATCAAATTTGACATTTGTTGAAGGCTTTGTGAACAAAGCTGCGACACTACATAAATATAGCAATACTAAGAAATGAGGAGCTTTAGGTTATCCTTAGTTGTCTTATGTGCATAGTTGATTGGTGAAAATTGCGACATTGTCCAAAAAGAGCCTTTTTTGACCAACTTCCCAATGAGCTATAACGTCCAAATTTTGCTAAAATGTGCCCTGAGGACCCTCTTACTAATTTTCAAAATATTTTTCGAATCGCTCACCAAATATCGTACTTATCTTTAAATTACAACTTTTTGAATGGACTATATCAAAACAAGGTGAGTCAAGCGGATGGGAATTAAAAGTAAAATTACTCCAAGCAGCTATTTTCCCTTGTATATAAGATTTTTTATTTTACAGCTCTAAAGCATTGTATAGGAGGTTGAGCAACCCGCTTTTTCATTTTAAATGTAATGGTCGATTTTTCTCTTGCATTTTTGGCTTCTATGGTGAAATAGAAAGGGACTTTGTGGAGATAACTTATGGTCTAGGATTGATAGTTTTTCAGGAATTTTGACTTTCCAGAAAATTTTCAATTTTGTAGCGTTTGACTTTAAAAAACCCTTATCTTTGAAACTATTGCTATTAGATGATAAAATTAGGGGCTCGCATAGTCCAAACTACTTTCAGGTGCCGGGTCACAACTCGGAAAAAAGTGGAATCTTTGATTTTCTCTTTTATTCGGCAATCAAAATTCAAATGCTTAGGCTCGTTTGAAAAAAAATATTTCAAACTCCATTCCACAGGACTTGTAGTTTTGAAATTTTTTATGGAAATTTTGAGTTATAGATCATTTTCTAGAAGTATGTTTTTTTTTCAATATTTTCTCCAACAACTCAGCCAATATTAATTTGTTTGTAATGAGTTTAGAGTCTATCGATTGAAAAATGATGTTTCCAAATATTTTAGACAAATCCAATCGTCACGGCAGATCTTCGGAAAGTTAAGAAAAGTGAAATTTTAAAGAAAGATTCCCTACACAATTTCAAAGGTAGAGGATGGAATGACACATTTTCTGAAAGCTTACATCTTGAAAAATAACAACTGTCCCCAGAGAATTTCGTGTTTTGAAACTTCAAAGAATTTCTCTATAATTATAGGGAGACTCATAAGCAATTTTCACCTGTTAAACATCATTAAACATTGTTTTGAACTGCGTTCCTTTAGTTTCTAAACGATTCCAGGGACTTGAAAATTGTGTTGTTTTCCTGGAAAAACAACCTAATTCAAAAAGTTCCGGAGAGATGGCATTACTAATAAATTGAGTTGCTTACACACTTTATACTTACACTAATCTGGAGCATAGGCCACTCTAGTTCTTTAGCTTTCATTTAACTCACAACGTATGCCATCCCTTTCAAATTTTTTCAATAAGTAGGTTGTTTTCAATGCAATTTTCTTATGAAAATAGAAGAGATTTTCTAAGGACTTTTACATAATTTTAAAGTTCATAGAATCGTCTACAAAATGAAAAAAACACAAAGAAAAACAATTATATTTAATAGGTGAAAATTGCAATTGAATTTTCTCATGCCTTTAACTCTATCGTTAAGAGTGTGCCCAATAACGTCCTTCGCTTTTTTCCCAATTTTTCGGAAAACTAATAGCCCTAGCGGAAAATTTCTGCGATTTACTGTAAAGAACAGCTTGAATAATTGAAAAATAAATATTATTGCGTTAGTTATGGGGAAAAATATTAAAAAATAACGTAAGAAAAAGACGCTTTAACGTTTTCCTCTATAATTCGAAATTTCTTCAAAATTTTCCAAAATAAATTCGTTTGTATTGTAGACCAAGAAATGCCCTTTCAACGAAATTTTACGTGTAGTTTCAAGCAATAAAATAAGGGAGAATTGATCGATCCAAGATTCCCTTTCTTTGACAACTTATAACTCACCTCTTAATCTCCCATCATCTTGACACATCCTGTATATTGAATACAGTACCACATTCACAGTGTTGTAGCTTTACTCGGCGACTTGCAAAATACGTTAACAAATGTCAAATTTAATTATACGAACCAATCTACGACACAATAATTTCTAGAGGTAGTTCAAGTAGACTAACAGCCACCAATTGGCCGTCATCCTCTTAACTTACCCTATATTTTGATTAATTTGATTTAATTACAGGGCATGATAATGTGAAATTATTTATAATGCAATGCGGCTTACAATCGTTGGAAGAGGCAATTTTCTACCACACACCAGTCATTTGTATCCCATTTTTCGCTGATCAATTCACCAATTCCAAACTAATCGAACGCCATCAGATTGGTATAAAAATCGATAAAGATCAGGTTGATAAACTCGCTTTATTACAAATTATTAACGAATTAATCAACAATTCAACGTACGTTCATTTACGTACTTTTTGATTAATTATTTAATTAATTGATTGAATAATGATTTAAGGTACAAGAATAATCTACAAAAGATGTCGGAATTGATGCGAGACCAACCATTGTCAGGCGTTGAGAAAGCCGTGTGGTGGAGTGAATATGTGATCCGCCATAAGGGGGCACGGCATTTTAAAAATCCAGTAAACAATCTACCATTTTATCAAGTTTACCATTTGGACGTCATCAGTATTTATTTATTAATTCTTACGTTAATATTATTGTTGATTTGGAAATTGTTTAAATTAGTTAAGAGATTATTTTGTGGTAGGAAAATAAAAACGGAGTAATCTTCAAGAAAACATATCGGAATTAAAGGACTTGGAACATTTCTCCTTTATTTTGGATTCTAGAGCTCGTTGGAAAGAGAATTTCAAGCTGGAGGACGTGACAATTTCCGTTTTGGAAAATTTTGTGGAAATTCCGAGTTGTAAATGGAGGAAAATAGAAGAAATGCAAGCTTCTAGATTTTAATCTGTATCGCAAAATTTCCTCAATATTTTCCAAATTGGTAAACATTATGCTCTGCGGCTTGAATTGCTCATTCCATTGACCTATAATACTCAATTCTGGAGTAAAAAATAAGGGAGAAATCGTTGATTAAAAATTGTCCCTTGTTACACAGGGTTCTAATGCGGCCACTTAATCCAACATGAAGTGATTTAATTGAACAACAACAAAGGATTTCTTACATTTGTAATTCTAAAAATCAAGCGATTTGACTCATCGGAAAGAGTATTTCAAGCTGGAAGGCATGACTATTTCTGTTTTGGAAAATTTTGGGGAAATGTAGAGCTTTAAAAAATAGTGGATGCAGTTTTTTACTGCCCAATTTCACTTTAAGGGGGTGGGATTTCCCCTCAAAGGTATGAGTGGGGTAGTACTTTTTTGCTCCCCTCTAATAACAACTTTACCCCAATTAATTGATTTCCAGGAAAATGACGAAGTAAACTACAATATATAAGAGGAGCTAACTCTAGAATCAAATGAAGACACAGTAGAATATTGGAAGAGTGGTAAAAACGGTAGATATCCCTAAAAACACTAAAAACAGTTAGACATCGATACAGGAAATACATTTCATGCACTTAGACCCATTGCCAACCCGACCCAAAGGCCTCTTCCCACTAAAACTCCACATCCTTTCATCATCCATCTTGCTACGCATAACCTTGGCTCTTTAATTCATAGCTAATTCTCCTCACTATAGACCAGCAAACCCATTATCGTGCTCTAATATCCGAATATGCATTACACAATATTTATAATTATGATCAAAGTGGCTTTGCTCTAGAAATGCAATCTGGAAGACCTCTGACTGAATATGCACCAAAAAAAAAAGATAGAAGCTTCTACCACAACTCATACCTATACAATTTAGCCAACAATATCAGAATCAAGAAAATTATTGTCTCAATTCTGTCTAAAATTGAAACAAGTGGAACTCTCGAACCACGTGTACAATCAACTGTTTTTCGGTTTTCCAATGTCTATATTTCAGCTAGTAAGTCCGGTAAACTGAAAAAAGAAGTGTTACATATACATAAAAGTGTACTCTTCAAATGTCGGAAACAGAACAGTGTTGTTATTAGATTCATAGCGCGGACAAGATTCCGAACAAGCGCAAGAAGCTGCTCCTGTTGGTCAAACCGGAAAATTTATGCTCGAACGACAGTAACTGTTCAACCACTAGACGGTTTTCGACCGTGGAAACTATTTGTGATACAACTGGGATTTCGAAGCTCGTTTGCTAGTTACATCAACGAAATAACATACTAAAACTTCAAAGTCTCACGCATAACCAATTTTCGCCCCTCAGATACAGAGAACTATTTCAATATGCTTGGCATAAAAGCAGTTATGTGGAAGATCGGCTAGACATTTTTTAAACACCTCTCCAATTTTCATTTGGCGAGAGATCTTATTAGATATGTAATAATTGTAGTGCTTCAGCAATAATTAGATGTGAGTGATGTAAGGAACATTTTTGCTTCATAAAAGAAGAAATTAAAATAATGGATATCTTTTTATGATAATCATAAGAGTACTTGTATTTTTATTTTTACCTCGCAACGCCCAATCCTATAAATTTTTCACATCGAATAATGATCATTATAAACAACATTTTAACTTTCAATTAATCTCTCATTACAAAAATACTTCTATAATTCAACTTGTACATTATTATATATTGGACGTAGCAACCCTTTAAATAGGGCATGAACCAAAAGTTTATGATTACGAGGGAAAAAAATAGAATTTCCTAAAATTATTACCAGATGAAGCAAAAAAGTACTACGTCACACATTTTTCACCCTTCGCAGACAGAAGGGTTCTTGTGTGCTGGGTCATATTGACTACGTAGCATATTTTAGTTTTTGAATGAACACGATATCGAGATGTGTAGCTAAAAATGTGTTTTGAGGGCTAACTTTAAGGGGCAATTTCACCCTCTTAATGTGCCTATAGACAATCAAAAAATGTATCCACAATTTTCTAAAGCTTTACCTGTATACCAAATTTTATTAAAATTGGAGAAGAACAGTTGTGTCCCTTTCCTTGTCAATTCTAGAGTAAAAAATAAGGAGAAATCACTGACCAAAAATTGTCCCTTATCTCAAAGAGTTCTATAGTCTATTTTTAAACTAGGAGGAGTAGCGACTAAGGTCGGGTTTACACAGAAAAAGTCATTAGAAACTTTAACTCTGACATATGTATTTAGCTTCCCGATACGAACTAGGTATGTTTTATAATTAACAAGTAATAAATATTAGAGTATTATCAAAACTTCAGAATCCAATGTTTCCTAGGCATAAGTTTTGAGTTGCGTAAACTTGTCTGTAAAATAGCCAATTGGAATCTAACATTTAGGCGCGCACAATTTAAATCACTTCTCATAGTTTAAAAACTATGAAAAAATATAATTATGAAACGCGTTTGATAGAGGATCTCTTCTTTATTCTGGACTTTATAATGAAGTCCAACGACTCCTTGAAAAGAGTATTTCAAGCTGTAAGATATGACAATTTCCAATTTGGAAGATTCTGTGGAAATTTTTAGTTAGATGGAGGAAAATACAAAAAAACACAAGCTTCTAGATTTTAATCTACATCGTAAAATTTTCTCAAAATATTCCAAAACGGCAAATTTCGTGCCCTGCCGCTTGAAATGCTTCTTCCAATGACCTATAATGCGTAATTCTAGAGTAAAAAATAAGGGAGAAATCGTCTTCTTTGTCTAGCAGTAAGTTAGTCCGGCCCTTTAATCCGACATAAATGGGTACACTTGAAAAATCCATTTGATAAAGGATTTCTTGTTTATTTTTCACTCTAAAGCCAAGCATTACGGTTTGTTGGACAGAGTATTTCAAAGTAGACGGCATGACAATTTCCAATTTGGAGAATTTTGTGGAAAATCTAAGTTGTAGATGGAGGACACAAGAGACACAAACCTCTAGCATCTGTAACTCAAAATTTCTTCAAAATTTTCGGTACTGAACAACGTTATGTTCTCTAGTTTAAAATAGTCTCTCCAACGAGCTATAACACTTGTTTTTCCTGATAAAATATTGAGGGGAAATCCTTTGTTAAAGGTACCAAATTTCTTTTCGAGTTCTAGTCCAGCTCATCAAGGAGTACAGTTAAAAAACTCAATAATTACCATTTCATCAAATTTATCTATAAGATATTAACAGCATCTACTTAATAATTATTTTATTATTGTTACCGCTGACTTGTTTATTTTAGACTTCAAAATTAAGGGCTACAGCTTTTTAGAAAGAGGATTTCAAGCTACAGGGCATAACAGTTTCCAATATGGAGAAAATTGTGGAAATTTTGAGGTGTAGATGGAGGAAAATATAAAAAACACAAGCTTCTATATTTTTATCTATAACTCAAAATTTTTCCAAAATTTTCCAAAATGGAAAACGCCATGCCATGCAGTTTAAATTGGTCTCTCAAACAAGCATAAATAATCGGCTGTAGAGTAAAAAATAAAGAAGAAATTTTTCTTTAAAGACGTCACAATTTATAACGATTTGGATATTATCAGTGTTTCCCAGATTTGGAAAATTTTATGGACATATTGAGTTGTGGATGGAAGATAATGTAGGAATGCAGGCTTCTAGATATTCTTCGATAACTAACATTCCCATAATTTTTTACAAAATAGAAACCGTCATGCCCTGAAGCTTGAAAGATTCTCTCCAACAAGCCTTAATACTTGATTCTAGAATGAAAAATGAGGTGGAAATCCTTTTTCAAAACGCCACAATTTATAACAAGCTCTAGTCCAGCTCCTTAATTAGACACAAAAGGGCACAATTAAAATAATCCATTAAAAAATTACACGTTGTTAGTTTTTGTTTATTTATTGTTACATTATTCTTGTTTATTTATAAATTCAAAAATAGAAAAATAAAAACGAATTAATCTTCAACTAGCCAAATATCTGAAGTACAATCACCCCCTGGATAACGAATTTCATGCGCCAACAACGGCCCGTCTTCACCAACCCCGAAATCAACCAAGAAATTCTCATCCAATTTCATCCCACCATTCTCGTGATCGACATCGATTTTCACCATCGTCGCCCCATATTTTATCGTTTCCGGATAGAACTGCCTGTCCCATGGTGAGAACAGACTTGTTGTTATATACAAACGTCTACCATCCAATGATAATTGCATCATTTGTGGCCCGCCATAAAGACGACGGCCTTTCACATAAACAGGATCGGGTTGTCGGTCTAATTCTCGATCTTCGATTACTTTAACTGGGGAATCTTTTAGAACTTTACCACCCAGGAATAATTGGCCGGTTAGTTTGGGCTTTGATGGGTCGGTTATGTCGTATTGACGGACGTCACCGTGTAGCCAGTTGTTGAAATATAGGAATTTGTCGTCTAGTGATATCAAAATGTCGGTGATTGTGCCTGTTTTGTTGAAATTTTAAACAATTTTCAGTGATCTCAGAGATATATTGCAGATTTATCGATCCTGCGTCCGAAAAATTCCAATATTTAAGAACAATTCTAACACTAACTGAATTAAGGTAATCTTAGGCAAATTATTTAAGATACTGGAATGCAAATATCTCGAAAACGATAAGAGATATCGACATGGTTGATATTTTATTCGATTCTAAATGAGATTTTACATTCGTGTAGTTCCATAGATTTTTGCAAAATTTGGTGGATCTGGGAAAATTTTGAAAAACTAGGATTTTCTGGACAAAAGCCTAGCGCTAGTAGAACACACATTCCAGTTAATTAAAATCAAGAAAATTGAATAAAATTTATATAAATAGATAGACGAAAGTTGACTCTACAATTGGGACTTATTGTATTTTCAATTGTCTTTTTCATTTTCCAGGAAACTGCATCCAAAAAGACCTTCTTTTATAAAGCAAAACGAGAAAAAACGAATATTTTGTTTAAAACAGTCGACCATATTAACAAGAGTACAACCGAGGAAGTTCAATACAATCGTACGTTAGTGAGCATTTTAAGTGGTCCACTGTAAAATAAACATCTGTTTTGTTTGCTATAAATCGTACACTTTTCAATGCATTTTCAGGAAGCTATTTTTTGTTTGTTTTTCAAAGAATTTAAATTATTTAAAAGGAACTAGAAGGCGTAGATGACGCTTTTCATTTTGGAAAATCTCAATTAGAATTTGAGTTGTAGAGGAAAATGTAGGAGTATGTTTTTGCTATAATTTTGTAACCACATTTTCCTTGACAATTTGGGCAATATTGTTTATTTAATAATAAAATTCTAGACGTTGATAACAAATTGAAAGAGTTCTTCAAATTCGCAAGAAATTTTAAAATCTAATTGTTAGTCTTACGGAAAATTGCTAGTAATGTTGGAACTTTTCTTCCGATTTGTTTCCCAGAACTTTAAAGATGAAGAGTTGGATAATGTCTCATTAGAAACCTTATGTATCGGGGGCATGACGATCTCAGAAAATCCAATTTTGGGAAAATCAGTAAGACTTACAATTATTAACCAAATTCAACATGTTGAATTGCGCGCCATTCAAAAAATGGGTTGCTAAATATAATCAAATCTTCCAGCGTTATTTTTACAAATTAAACATGATTATGTTGCAACAAAATTTTTAGCAGTCTGCAACATTCTGTTAGGTTTTCGAAAATTGCTAGTTTCGTTGAGAAATTCTTGAAAACTCTTGGAAAATTCATTGGAAAAGAAAAAGGTATGTCTGAAAATACACCGGCTTTATTCGAGCAGTTGGTGTGGGGGTGGTCATGATGCCGAAATGCGTTGTCTAACTTTGAGTACCCATTCGTTAGGTAGGTTGCTAAACTTGGATTAGTAGTCAGTATAAGCTCCTTTGAAGATTTCAATAAAGATGCAGCAAGTTTAGGTACTCAAGTTTATACCATCTGACAAAGAGAACGCATTTTGCCATATGACTATGCGCATGAAACTGGTCTATTTTTCCGAGTTTTTCCAAAAATTTTCCAGCAATAAGAACAATTTTTGGAAAGTTAATAAAATTCTCGACAAACTATCATAAATTTTGTTGCGAAATAATAATGTTCAATACATGAAAATAACACACAAATAATCTTTTAAATGAGACATTGTACAATTGATCATCGTTCAAGTTGTGGAAAACTAATTGGAAGAAAATTTTCAAAGTTTTTTGTAATTTTCTGGAAAATCAACAGTTTGACTGGCAAATTTCTTGCAAGGGGAAATTCTTTTCAATTTTCTATCAAAATCTATCACTTCATTGGAGAATAAACAAAATTACCCAAATTATAAGACAAAATCTAGAAAATTATCAGAAGTAACAACAAAAAAGCATTTTCCTGTATAAAACAAAATATAATTAAAAATTTCCAAAATGGAAAACCCCATTCCCTGCTCCCTGAAATACCCGTTCTAATCCTTTAATTCAATTGACAAACAAATGAGAAATATTGTTCGAAAAATTGACATTTTTCGGAGACCGAATCGAAAAAGATGTGTTGCTCAACCTTAAGTCAATAAATTTACCTTGGATATAATCACTGGACCATCCGGTTACTTTTTTCTCTAGTACATCGATAACTTTCTCTGTCGCCCATGTACCATCATCTTTCCGATAAAATCGGAAAATATTTCCTTTCAAAGCACAACCAACATAACCTTGTGGTTGTTTTGGATTATGTAGAAATCGTATTTCTAATGGTGTTACACCATCAATACCCAAATTGATGGTTTGCAATAATTCCTGTGTTGACCATTTATAGAAATTTAGCGATCTACCGTAGATTTCTTCATTATAAGGATCGCCACTTTCAAAGCCACGTTTGAAAATCTTCGGTGCTCCCCATTCGGATGCTACCATTATATCGAAATATGGTTGATACCAGAAATCATAACCGAATTTTGCCAATTCATTCCCTTTGGTCCATGTACCTTTCGTTTCGTATGTTTCACCATCGATTAGAATAAAATCACCTTTACCATTACCATCTTTATCGCCCATTGTCGAAATCATTATTTCGTTACTAGCCAAACAATGGGCTGTATGTGGGGCGGAACAATTGAATTTGTGCATTTCTTCTGATTCTATCACCTGATAACGTAAATAACGCCAATTATACAGGGTGTATAATGATATTTCCATTCTCAGTTGGCCATGGTCTTGTGTACGTCACGTCGTAGTTTAGTTCGACCACTTGATAAAATTACGACACTACATACCAAAGACATGGCCAACTGTGAGCTACCAAAGTCTACTGGATTTCTCACCACCCTATTATATTATAATTCGAATTTTGACCGCATTGGCGCTCATAACGGTCACAATAGAAAGAAACAGCTTTAGTTTTTCTATCTCTGTTTATTATCACCATCTTGTTTCTTGTCAAACCTTACCAACTGTTGGTAGAGAATTTGTTGTTGCCAACTTTTCAAATAATTCTAGAATTATTTTGGCAAACCGCGCAACTGTAGCAAAAATTGGCGTTTCAGCAATGTGCTTTTTAACAAATGAACAAGCATTGTTGGAAAATCTAGTAGGTATTGTATTATACATTCAATATAGTTGGCCATAGATTCAGGTATTTCAAATGTAAGATTCAAGCAACCGCATACGCCGCGTATCTAACGCCAACCTTCATTTTGGGGCCATTTTATATCGATAGTCGGCCATAATTTAAGAATCAAGTCACAAATTACGTCTCAAATTCATCGCCAATCCTTATTGTACGATTACTTTTCGATACAAAATTGAAAAATAAAGTTAGCCATATCTTAACTATAAAAATCAAGTTGCAACCTAGGTCCGGAATCGAACCTCAACTCTTATTTTGGATTAGTTTATCGATATAAAACTGTAGTTGGCCTTGGATTCACACATATCAAACGTAAGAAGTAAACCACAACCTACGTCTCAAATCTGTGGCTCACTGGATTAGCTTATCAATAGAAAATTGTACATAGTTGGCCATGGATTAGAGTATTTCAAGTGCAAAAATCAAGCTACAACCTATGTCCTGAATCCATCTACAACTATTATTTTGGGACTACTTTATCGATACATGGCTGTAAATAGTTCTTTATGAATTCAGGAACATCTAAGATAAGGATCAAGCTACAACCTACGTCTCCAATCCATTTATCCATATAAAAATATAAATAGTTATGCATTCGACTGTATCAAATGTAAAAAAACAAGCTACAACCTTTGTTTCGAATCAATCGCCATATTGTTTTATACAGTCGTATTCTTCAACTTTTTGATGAATCGTCACTATGACAACGTTAAAGATCCACAGTTTGAATAGAGCTTCTATCTCACTCTTTACAATTTCATCATATCTATAATTGAAGAGAGATAAGAATAAAACAGATTATTCATAAGAGACTATCGATCTTCACCGTTATTATAGCAATCGCTGAAAACTTACAGAATACGACTATACACCGATTTGCATATGTCAAATGTAAGAATGTAGCAACAATCTACGCCTCAAATCCATCGCCATCTCTACTTTGGGTATTTACTTCATTTAGCTACAGATTCGGTTAAGTATAATTAAGAATCAAATTGCAACTTACGTCTCGCATCCATTGCCAACTGTTATTCTGGTATTCTCTAATTTTTTAGCCATTAGTTACTAGGACAAGGCCAAAGATCGACAATCTCTTTGAATCGAACTTCTATCTCACTCTTTATAATTATATCATATGTATAATTGAAAAGAAACAAGAATAAATCAGAAACTGTTGATCTTCAGCGTTGTCATAGCAACAAACCGCTAAAAACTTAGAGAATATGACTATTGATCGGTATAAGATTATAAATAGTTAGCCACGGATTCGTGTATGTCAAATATAAGAATCAAGCTACAACATACGTCCCTAATCTTTTATTTTAGCACTTACTTTAAATATTTTCGGTGCTCGTGGATTTTCGCCAACATCGACAACATAAACACGATCTGAACCTAAAGCCGGCAATATTAATTTGTCACGTTTGGGGATTTTTTTACAACAATCTTTAATCGTATGACAACTGGAACAAACATTCCAACCACTATGGTGGAGTTCATCATTCAAACGGCCGGTTCTTAAACGATGAATTATCTTAAAAATTAATTAACTAACCGATTAATTAATTCGTTTTAATTTAATTTAATTACTTGACAATACGTTGGTGATTCTGGATTGACATCAACAGTTGCCAACAGGTCAGTTCTATCTTGACTTTGATTCGGCTGTATACAAACAACATACAATAACTCTTCTTTGGGGCCATTTTTCATTGCATCTAGTGGGCTGGCATAACCGGGACCTGAATTCCATTGTTTTATTGTTTTCAATCATCAATAAACAAACGAAAATTCTATGGAAATAAATCAGCATACCTGCTATTTTTGACGACATCTTGTTATATCTTACAATTATTGATTTAAACGATTCCGTTTGACTAACTGTACTTAAATAAAGTCAAGTTATGATAAAGTCAACGATTACATGCATTAAAGTGGGGAATTTGATTTATTTTTAATTTTATTTAACAGATAAATAATAAACAATGACTTTTGATTGTAAAATTCTAACAAAAGTTGATAATTTACAATTTTATTTAAACAAATTTTTGATAAATACCGGTTAGGAACGCATCAGTTGCACCAATATCAGTTAAATTGGTCAAAGTACATTTTTTATTAGTGATCGAAGCGGAGGTAGTTAAATTTAGCTTACGGATAATTTTATCTTTCTCTAACTCTATAATAATTATATCTCCCATCTCTTTCTTATATTACAATTCTAATTTTGTAAAAATATTATACTAGTTATTTCTTTCTCTAACTCCAGTAACAGTATCTGCTATCTCTTTTCCATGTAATTTTTTGTTCGTATATTAAGGTATATTCACACAGGTTTATTATTACTAAGTGAAAATAAAACGGCAGTTAAATTTAACCAAGAATATCTGTTTCTCTCTCTAACTCTATAATAATTATATTGCCCATCTCTTTTTTATATTACCAATTTATATTTTCAAAGATGGCTTTGGAAAAACATTGCATACTGTTTATTATAAACATATCGTTATCTCTTTCTTTAGCTTCAGAAATTGTACCTTCCATCTCTTTTCCATATTTAGTTTACGTTCATACATTAGGGTACGTTCACACTGGTGGATTTACTGAAAGAAGATTGAATTTCAACAAATCAAATGAACCGACCTTTGGAAGTCGTAGCTTTATTCAGACATTTAGAAAATATATTATCAAATATCAAATTTGGTAAAATATGAACAAAGCTAAGACACTATGTAACCAAGATATTGCCACCTGAGAGATAAATTACTCACAATCTTGGATGATTAACTGACAGTTAAATTTAACTCTTGATTAAGTTCGTTAAGACACATTCACACTATACTGAATTAAATTTAACCACAAATTTATGTTTAATTTTGATGTTTTAATCAAAATTATATTATTTTCGTAATTATGAGTAAATTGTTTTATTAATACCTGTTAATCGATGTGAATTAATTAGATTTTATTTTTTAATGGTTATTTCTATGAATAATACCAATTAAAAAAAAATTGTTTTCTTTTTTATAACAAAGAACTAATTCAATTGTTTGTAGTTCATTTTTTGTTCTCAAAACACTATTGTTCTAATTTTATTTAAACAGGGGTTAATTAATTAATAAACTCAGTACGATTTCAACTGTTCTTCAATTCGAATTTCAACAGAAAATGAGGTTATATCATTGGTTAATTGTAACCCTTCTAACTCAAACATTCACTGATGGTAAGTAAGCGATGATCAGAAGACGTAAATCGTTACTCAAATCTTAACCTAAAATTGTTGATAAATGTCAAATTCTAAGTTGCTCTCTATTATAAAAGTTTATAACCTATTTTAATGCGTTAGTTATGGAAGTTTGACAACCCATATTTCGTTTATATACTCTAATTTATATTCTTTTTTAATGAATCAATTTAGGAAATTTAGCAACCCCTATTTTTTATATACTCCAACTTATAATGCGTTAGTTTTGGAAATGTAGCAACCCATTTTTATATACCCATATTTATAACCTATTTTAACAATATTTTGGGGAATTTAGCAACCCGTATTTCTCTGATTGATGGTTTGAACACATCGATAATCGAATATCCGCATCAAGTTACTGTCCTACGTTTCAAATTACCGATATGTAGTGGCGCTATTGTAAGTCGACACCATATTTTAACCACAGCTAGTTGCATCTATCGGTAAGTTAATTCTAACTATTTCTAAATTAATTAATTTACGTTTACGTAGATATGCAACGTTAACGTTACGCGTACGTATGGGATCTTCGCAACAAACCGAAAATGGGTTTCTAAGACGCATCTATCGTATCCACGAACATCCCGATTTTAATCGTACAAATTACGATAACGATTTAGCTTTGTTACAATTGTGGACACAATTGCCGATTTTAGATGAAGTGATACCAATCACTTTAGGTACTAAATCTATACCTGTCAATTCAACAGTTGAGGTTATCGGTTGGGGTAATAACGAGATTGATGTTGGTCATATTGCTAATAGAAATCCAACGAACCAATCGAAAATATTACAAAAAATTAAATTAACTGTCATTAGTAATGATGCATGTAGGGAGGTTTATAAACGGCATAATTTCACAATAACCCGCCATATGTTGTGTGCTGTAACGAATTCGAATGGTTATGGTACTTGTCGCGATGATCTTGGTGCTACACTATTGTATAATAGTGATTTATATGGGATGTTATCGTACCAAGTGGGTTGCGCAATCAAAAAATATCCAGCTGTTTTTACAAATATTGCAACAACGCATAGTTTTGCCGATGCGTATTTAAGTAAAACACCATGGAATTTGGAGGAAATGCCACCACTGGTACGAGATAGACCGAAATAAATCGATCACGATATTTTGATGGTCACTGCTTTATTTCCAACAACAAGCAGGGCAGGCTTTATGGAATTTAATCGATTAAATTGAGGTTATTTTAATTGAAATGTAGCCAAATAAACAAATTAATAAATTATTGGTGTTTTATTGCCAAATTAAGCTCAAAATCAAAGTTTGAGAGTCACTGGAATATTATAGTAACATAGTCAACTTCAGAGGAGGGGGTGGTAGAAATAAGTTGGCGTAGAAATTTTGACAGTCACTGCTTTATCTGTGATTATTTGAAACAATAAGCATGGCCAACTGTGGAAACTAATCGATTAAATTTCTTTATTTAAATAAATTACCCCCAAATAATAAAGAAATTAGTAATTTATTTGTTTTTTATGTGTAAATCGATTAAAATTACTCTAAATAGACTGAAAATGTAAATAATCGATTTGAATTTATTAATTATAACATCATACTCAAGGTTACCTACCAGTGACGTGCTAATCCCTAGATTTACAATATTTCATAACCATTATTAACTTTGAATAACTTAATTGTGCAATAATTTGAACAACAAATCAAAAATTCGTGCAAAATTACTGAATTCTGATCGATTTATTGTGAATTTAATGGAAAATAAATCGTCTTGAATTGACAACAGCAGAACGTTTGAGAGTCACTGGGATACTAGTGACCTAGTGACATATCTAGTAATTTTCATATAACCAACCTTATAAAAATTATAATCGAATTTAGGCAATATTAGCGCTTTTAATTGGCTAATAATTAATTCAAAGATTGTCGTTTATACATTTTTACCGCAAAATTCTCACTTTTCTCAAATTTATTGGATAATTGTCGCAAAATCATTGCTTTTCTTCTAGTAGTTTATTTGTTTAAAGTTGGCGACATTTTGTTTTGGCAACAAGCGGTCGGCATTTGTTCCGACAATTTCAATTGCGCTAAAAATAATTAATTGTTGTTAATTACACGTAAATTTCAATAAAAATAATGGCGGTAAGTTATTAATTAATAATTTATTGAAAATTATTCTAAATTATGTAATAAAATTTGATAATTATCGATTTATAATTGACATAACCTCAAATTTTCTTTCAGGTTGCGACCGGTGTGAAAATGCCCGAGGTTCGGGAAACCACCCGTATCGAACGAATTGGTGCCCATTCCCATATCCGGGGCCTTGGTTTAGACGAAAGTTTGGAAGCTAGACATGTAATTTTGTTAAAATTGAAAATTTGGTAAAATTTGAGGTTATGTTGTTTGTACAGGTGTCCCAAGGGATGGTAGGCCAAATATCGGCGCGTAGAGCTATCGGTGTTGTTTTGCAAATGGTGCGCGAGGGGCGTATAGCCGGACGGGCGGTTCTACTAGCCGGACAACCGGGTAAAATCGAAATTATCGACCAAACTTTGTTATTTTTCTTGATTCTATTTTATAGGTACGGGCAAGACTGCTCTGGCTACAGCTTTGGCTGCGGCTCTAGGCCACGATACTCCGTTCACTAGTATGTCCGGATCCGAGATTTATTCGTTAGAAATGAGTAAAACTGAGGCGTTAACTCAGGCGATTCGGAAGAGTATAGGAGTTCGAATAAAGTCAGTATTAGGGGTAATTTTTTTGGTTGTTAATTGTTTTATTTTAGGGAAGAGAGTGAGATTATTGAGGGTGAAGTAGTTGAGGTACAAATCGAACGGCCGGCTACCGGTGTTGGTACAAAAATCGGTAAATTAATCCTTAAAACTACCGAAATGGAGACCGTTTATGATTTGGGTGGTAAAATGATCGATAGTATTTTAAAAGAGAAAGTCCAATCGGGTGATGTGATAACCATTGATAAGGCAACGGGTAAAATTACTCGATTAGGACGTTCATTTACCCGTGCTCGAGATTATGATGCTACCGGACAACAAACAAGATTCGTCCAATGTCCTGAGGGGGAATTACAGAAACGTAAAGAAGTCGTCCATACGGTGACTTTACATGAAATTGATGTGATTAATAGTCGTACACACGGGTTTTTGGCATTATTCTCGGGTGATACGGGCGAAATTAAACCGGAAGTACGGGAACAAATCAATGGGAAAGTAGCCGAATGGCGTGAAGAAGGCAAAGCTGAAATGATACCGGGTGTTTTATTTATTGATGAAGTTCATATGTTGGATATTGAATGTTTTTCGTTTTTGAATCGTGCACTTGAAAATGATATGGCACCTATTGTTATAATGGCAACAAATCGTGGTATAACTCGTATACGTGGTACCAACTATAAATCACCACATGGTATACCGTTAGATCTGCTAGATCGTATGATAATCGTACAGACACAGCCTTACGATGAGAAGGAATTGCGTGAAATTTTGAACATCCGTTGTGAAGAGGAGGATTGCCAAATGAGCGATAATGCTTTGACTGTATTGACGCGTATATCGAAAGAGACATCATTACGATACGGTATGCAATTGATTATGACATCGAGTTTGATTGCTAAGAAACGTAAAGCACCAGAAGTTGACGTTGAGGATATTAAAAGAGCCTATCAGTTATTCTTCGATGAAGGTAGATCTGTACAATTTTTAAAAGAATATCAACAGGAATTTATGTTTAATGAAGACGATAATGTCGAAAGTATGGACACTGTTTAAACTCCATTTCTTATTTTTTACTATTAATAAATTTAATAATTAAAATATTGGGCTATATTTAACCTAACCGTCATTATTTAAATATGGCGCCGATTTACCATCAACTTAACCCATTTTAAATTGACTATTCTATCATTTTTAACTATTTATGGTCGATAATTAAGCCGATTGTGGTTATCTTGTGCAAATAGTGTGTAAAATTGCCATAATTTTGCCGGATTTTTTTAATTGCGCTACTTTTAGTCAATTTTTCGTTAGTTTTGTAGTTTATACAATAAATTATTGTATAAAAATGATATCTTTCGGCGGCATGACTTAAAAAAAATGCAAAGTAGTCAGATTATGTTGAACTTGTTTTATTTGATTGGTTCACAGACACAATTTAAAATATTTTTTCTATTTTGCGTCTATAATAGCGTTATTAAGTTAACAAAAGGAGTGCTTTAATACCTGTTAACGCACTACTTTTGGGTATTTTAATATCTAGTACAATTTATTTTCTCAAAGTTGACAGCTTGCGTCTTTCATATTCAATGTGATTATTGTTACGTTAAATAAACGTCAACATCAATGAGTTATCTAGAGTGTGCATCTGGTCAAAAAACGTGTCCACGTATGATGGCAGACATCTTGGATATGTCAATATGTTGGTGTTGTTTCAACAGAAACGACACCAACACGTGGTGTGAATATTATATGGTGGAACAGCGCAGATG
>JACDRQ010000319.1:0-71308 GCA_013841215.1 Hycleus cichorii | reverse complement strand
TTGTTGAAATGATTTTTATTCCATTATTTTGGCCATTCCGTTAGAAAATCTGTCCAACTTACTTCAATATCGAAAAATCCTTGATATTTGAAAGCCAACATAAACTTTTATTCTCAATAACGTCGATTTTTATTTTTATACTTTGTTTTTGTTGCTTTTTCTTTCCACTCTTCTGCCTTTCTTTTTCAATAACGTACAATAAAAATTCGTCGTAGTGAGAAGAGAATAGTTGGTCCCCAACAACAACCACTCCTATTGAATTCATTCGTTGATACTATAAAAATATAGAATTGCATTGAAATTTATGTTAAGGTGGAGAGATTGTATCGGGCTTCTTGTGGAAAGCTCGTAATGCATCCGAATGCGCGAACAATCTCCAGTAGCGCAACTAGAACTGTTCAAATTTCAATTTTTAACAATTTACAGATCAGATTATCGTTTAATTATTACATCACACAACTACTTTTATTAAAAATTACAAATAAAACTCCATTGAGCATCTATACATTGATGAATTTACTTTCGATTTAATATTCAGAATAGGGTCACGCATCAAATTTTGAGTAATTATACTTCCTCCTAGAAAATATCAAATAACCACCACCACTAAATACCTTCCTTTGCACGCAACCCGTAAACAAATCTAACAAGTAATTTACAGTAGAGGTGATTCTAATCAAAGGGATCGAAATAAAAACAACAAACGTCGAATTTCGTATTTTATTATTAAAGCGAATAATTGGTGTAGTGTTGATTGTTCCATAGAAATAATCGATGCACAATTACCTTTAGATTGAACAATATGCGCTGTAAACGGCGCAGATTCGCAACAATTGCCCAATTGGCGGACGATTTAAATTGGCAATAATTTAAAGTCTTTTAATTTTGTTGGAAGTTCAATTGGGAGCTTCGAATTTTTTTCTTCTATTGTGGCGTACTTATTTCAAATTGATTTGTACATTTTGTGTTATTATCTATTCAGTTGAACGGACAGATGTCGATTTCCTGTCAAAGAGATTCTTTTAAGTGTGTTCCTTTTCTTAAATCGATTGGAAAGCTTCACACACACAATTCCATCGTGTTGTTTGCGGGTAATGGTGGTAGTGACGTATACAAACAGCCCCCGTTTTTCCTCGTTACAAATCTATTTTTGACGATTATATCAACTACAGTTAAAGTTCAGAGTTTTTGTTGGTAATTTGATTCCTATATACGAATTCTGTCGTCAATTTCGTATAGTCGAGCCAACACGACTCGACTTATNTTTGTTAATTTAAGGCAGTCCTTCCGATTGCTCCACAATAGACCAAATCAAATGATTATTAAAATAATTAACCCATTTGTGTCGATGTTAATGAGGTCGACTTTATTGATAGAATTCGCTATATTCGGTGCGGTTTTCCGGAAAATCGAAACTAAAACTCAAAATATAGTGAACCCCCAATTGTAGAATCAACTTTCGGCTATCTATTGATACGAATTTGATTTGGTTTTGTTGGTTTATACTGGACGAAATTTGTGTTCCACTACAACCTTGTTTTTATGCGGAAAGATAGTTTTTTGAATTTTTTGAGAGATCTAGCCGATTTTTTGAAAATCCCTAGACTTACAAGGGTGTAAAATTGCATTTAAAATCGATTGAGATAGGAATCATTCCGTTATCTCTTATCATTTTTGAGATATTTGTATTCTTGTGCCTTTAGTTTCTCTTGAAATCGTTTTAATTAGAATAGATCCAACTGGATGTCAGTTGCAGGTTTATTTTAAATATTGTTTCAGTATATAAGTTGTGTCCGGTGAAATTTCAAATGCACGATATTTTGGAAAATAGGATTCCACGCTGTGTACTGGTGTTTATGTGTTAGTATTTGTATATAAGGGAAAGCATCTGGCGCCGACATTTCGAGTTCCGCTTCGTTTAACCAACCCAAGTTCTCTTCTCTAACACACTAAACACTAAAGTCCTACTAAATGACTTGTTTTTGTTACGTATAAGCATCGCCCATAGCGACACAACACCAACCATCTAGACACTGTTAATGGATTCTTATAGATATTAAGATAACTTGAATGGCTGTTGTTTTTTTTTCCTCTCCTTTTTCGCTTTTAGTCTTTCAACATTCACATTTTTTTTTCGTTTAGTCCTCTTGAAAATTGCACGCTTAATGATTGTCATAGTTGGTTCTTTTTGTTTCGGATTAAATCGTCACTGGGTGAATGTGTCTCATGGTCCGTAACGGACAACACGCAAACTTTAACGTTCCGGTTTTTTTTCTCTACACTTTTTCCTGAAATGGACGGAAATACATTTCAGTATCGAGTGATGGATTTCAATTCGAACGAAAATTGGAATTTTACGGTTGTATTGATGGAAATTTCGTGAAAAAATAAACAAATCTCGCCTATTCGACACGTTTTTTAACAACGTTCATGATAAACAGTAATAAAGGCCGACAGTACTGATTAAAATAGACCAAATGACCTCTTATTTCATTGTTCTTTTACAAACTTATCAGAATTATTATTATACGAACATTAATAACACAGATACTATTGTTTAATTGAACAATTATTGTTTCTTAATAACAAATTTCGATTGTAAAACGAGGGAAATTTATCGAAAACTCTTGTTGTTCTCTATGAAAAGTAATCGTATTGTAGGCGTGCTCTGTGGGCCGAACTGCAACCGTAACAATTGTTATCTCGAAAAACTACGTGAAGGTTGGAGTTTAATGTCCTTTTAGCTTCAAGATAACACTTATAGCTCTCCATTCTCTCATAATTTTTTACATTTAGAACAAAACAACAATTTTAAAATCCTTATCTTATCGAAATATAGTCTTAAAGTGATGTTTGTAATAAATGATAAAATCAACAGGGTAGTTTCATGAAACACCACCACCACTATAATAGACTTTAGATTAGATTTGTATCGTTGACATGGAAAACTGGGTGTAGAAAAGGAATTATTATATACGGAAAAAATACCTTTTAGTGTTGGATTTTGATTAAATTACCATACGAAATCACCAGTTTTTTAAGGGTGGTTTTATTCAACGATCAGCTGTTGTTTGCTACATTTCAACCCTCTACCCTCCTTGTTGTTGTTGTCGTTTTAATAGAACAGCGTTTAATATTGTTATTGAAAAGAAAGAATGTTCATGTGTGGGGGGTAAGTGTTCTATAAGGGCGCATTTAGAAGTGAATTTACCACCAACCCTAAAAACGATAACACATGCGCCTTCGTCATCTAATCGATTTTGACAGTGATGAATTAGCTAACAGAAGCCAACAAGTAAATTTTATTACACGAAATTGTTACATAATTTACTATTTTCCCCTTATTTTGTTTAGTTAACATGCTAAAAAATTGAATGAAAAAAAACAGACACCCTTATAATAAATTAATTAAAATCAACAGGATGCACCAGCTTTTTCGATTATAAATAACTCGTTACTGTATACTTTTTTTTGGGGCTTTTTTATTTGTTTAACGATAAATAATCATAGTTAACAAAATTTCGATGATTTCATCACCTTCACCTCGAAACTATGACAGAATCCTTCAAATAAAGAAACTTGTAAGGAAATCGTCCGCTATATTGACACAAATTTTGCCATAAAACTTCATTATTATACATTTAGTCCAATCGCCGGTGCTGTATATAATGACACATTTATCTTGAAACTCCTTATAATTCATTTAGTCGATTGTTTTACATAAAAACTATATCAAACTACAGTAGTCGCTACTTAAAGTGATTGACTTTTAAATTTCTGATTTCTTAAAATTCTTTTTTTAACCAATTTTATTTAAGAATAAATAAATAAATCACATTTTTTTCGGTTGGAATTTACCGTAACTTTTCTCAATTTTTTTTCCGGCTACCAATAAAACTCGATTAAAATTCATGTAAATGAGGATATTAAACGTGTCAAACTGTAAAATAATTCAAACATTCCTCAATTGTCTATTGAATTAATTAATTATTTTTTGTAGGTCGGTTTGTTTTGATATTAATTCGTTTACTTAACTCGCAAAGAATCAATATTTATCAACATTAATCGTTAATTAATTAATTAAATTATGTTTATTTATAAATTGTCGATAATAAGGCAAATTATTGAGAATTGTTGAGCAATTGTAGTTTTCCATTTGGTGAAAATTCGGAGTAAATAAAGACGAATTTTTAATTCTATCATTGAATTGCCAGCAAAGATAACGTTCATTATCAGTAAAGCAGTCATTTCGAATTAAAGTGATTACTGTTTTAAAATATTACAAATACACCTATTTGAGTAAAATAGATTGCCCAATTTTCATAATAACAAAGATAATGTACTATAGATAGATTAAAGTGTGATGAATAGTCCAAGTGGCTATCTATTTTTATTATTTGTTGTAATAAAATTCAATGTCACATAATTTTTTTATTACAAAACGATTAAGTGTTTATAGTCGATGTGTAGTATGAGGTATTAGGTGTTTTTTTTTCCTAAACACAAAGAAAAATTCTATGGCCATTGTTCTTATGAAACAACAATGATATCCATATTTATATTGATGTAGGTTCTTGCAATGTCATCTACTACAAAGATTACCATTAATATTAATAGGGAAATTTATTGTTAAATTGGTATTGATAATGGAATATTGAGCGCTTATTTCGACAGACAATAATCATTTCGATTATAAGAAAACAGTTAAAAAAATTAAATTATAGCACCACAGAAAAACGGCCATTATTAACACCAAAACTACAATCAATGGCCTGCTAGAGGAAGTCTCAATGTCGAACGAAATTTCCAAAAACCTGTACTTCTTGAACAAGAGTGTTACTTTTTCAAATTTTGATTGTGGCAGTCTAGAAGCTGCAATATTTTCAAAAATAACTACTCAAAGTTATCCAATATTTGCCAAATAATCCACCAAAATATTGAATTTTTCTATAAACTCCTACTTTTTCAAATTTCGGACAAAAGTGCTAATTTTTTCAAAAATTGCCCATTAAAATCAAATCAGTCAAAACGTTGCGATATAAACTGAAATTTCTCAACTAGAAATCTCAAAATTTTAGAGTAATAGTGCCATTTTTTGAAATTTTGGTTATAATCTACAAAAAAGGATATCTTCTCACGATACCCTGTAGATGAATGGAATTTATTGCTATTTGTTTTAAAATAGAAGAATAACAATAAAAAATTGTATGACTTTCTCAAAACTGTATTCTCTTGTTCATAAAAATCACCACTTCAATCAGAGAGAGACGTGTTATTTAGTTATTTATAACGGGTGATCGAAATTATCTCTAATTATTTCATTGTATTTCTATAAATATACACCGTGTCTCACGCAACTAGATAATTCCAACTGGAAGCAAATCAAAGAATTTATACAGCGTGTCAGAAATTTCAATTAGAAGAAAGTTGGATTAATTCGAGACGCGCTGTATAGCTTTATCGCTCGGTTTATTCGCCGAATTCTATTTGAATTGACGCCTCTGATCGCGCTAATTAATTGATTAATTAATTAATCTGTCAATAATTTCTATGGAACCATTTCCGTTCTATTGTGCCTAGTCTCTTCAAATTAACTATGAAATATACCGGTTGAGGTTGTTGAAAAAACGGAAATCTTTTATTATTGTTGTTGTTGTTGTGAAGAGTTCGTCGCGTGTACAAACCAGTTAATAGAAGTTTTCTTTAAAGGAAATCTCAACATAAATCGAGTGTTATCTTTCTGCTTTTTTCTTCATCTTTTTCGCCGTCTTCTTGTGTCTATTGTTTGAATAAAAACGTTGAAAAAATCGATTTAAAAGTAGGAAATACACACAAACTAAGTCAACTTTTCCCGACTTGCTTCCATAATAAATTGTAATATTCCATGTTAGTGTAATAGTTGAAGAATAAACCAAATAAACTCGACTTAAGTAATTTGAAACAATGTTGACAACTCACGCTACGAACTTAATTTTAAAAGTAGAAAACTTTCCGACACAATTTTTTCCTTTAGATTACAGCCAAAAGGTTATAACTTACAATTTGCACCATTTATTGATATTTTTTTACACCTCCTACTTATATTTACTTGTTCAGTTAACGAAGATTTGTTGCGGTAATGGTAGAAGAAAGGGTGGACTTTCACTAACTACCGTTCACCGTTTCCGAGGTTTTTTACAACCGCCCATTCGCTTCAAACGAGGCGAATTTTCATTATAAAATCTCCAACATTATAATTTCCATTGTTGTCGTAATCAGTGAACGTAATGAACAAATGAGTCAAGTTATGTTATAGAACGGTGAACGGTTTTTTTGTTTCGTTCAAATAAAGTTGTTTGAAAACAACCAGGGGAGAATCAAATTGACTTTTACTATATATTTAATCAATTATAGTTCGTCTATTATCATTTAGCCAACTGAATTCTCTAATAAAAAAATAACCGTAACCATTTGTATTCATTACCAAGTTGACATTTTTTATAAATTTACAACCCTTAGTTTAATTCTAAAGGAAGTAACTAATAATTATAGATTGCCTTTAAAAATTGTAATAGAGACCAATTTATAACTTTGTTACTATCTAACAGACACTCAATTTTATTATTTATTATAATTAAAACAAAAAAGAAGGCTAATCTTATTATTTACTCTATCAGTTTGTTGTTAATTGTAATTATTGAGGATATGGGGGTAATTTCGTACCGGAATAACCACAATGAATTTTACCTGTTCTTATTACTATCCTTAACACAGTGATAATACTATCACTTCACTAGTGACAATACTATCACTATACTAGTGATAATACTATTGTCAATAATGATAATAATAATAAATTTATGAAATATTATATTATGGATCATGTATTGAATTTACAAGAACGTGTCAAATTTCCAACTTTAAACATTAATTTAATTTTGTAATATAGATTGCTGTTCACCTTCGATATTATATTGCACTTGTTAGGAATTAATAAAATGCAAGATAGAAAGAGATTGATTAAAAAACAGTTAGATAACTGACATAATATTGCATTTTTACAACTAGAAATATTCAATTTACTGATATAAAACGATTTAATTGAGAAATTTTCAACGTTCTTATTATTGACAGTATTCTACAACTCTTTACAGATAATCTCTATCCAGTTTGCTTTAAATTTGCGCAGTTACTTGCGCAGAATTGCAAATATCGTAACCTATTCTTCGCGGTCTTGCAATCGTGATTTAAATGCGATTCTATATTATTTTTTTTGTTGGAAACACAAAAGAATAGAATGGAAATATCCACAATTCGGTCACGGATTCACGTGCACCAAGAACGACTATTATTATAACAAATTTGTTTTCCACATAATCAAACCATCTATGTTGTAGTTGTTGAAGATAATCATCGGTTGTAATGAAAGAGAACCTTGTTGTTTTCTCTTATCTCCCAATATCGACTGTATCGATTAGAATCAATCGTTTTTCCTTTAAAAAAACTAATTTAATCGTGGAAATTTGATTTAAAATCGACTAATATGGCTTTTAAATATTAGAGAAAGGCTTAATGGTGTGCGACAATCAAACAAATTCAAACAAAATTCTAAAACTAACAAGAACAAAGCTTTTCTACTGTGTATACTTGGTAAATATTCCCATTCTTATTATTATTTAATCGAAAAATTTCGATTGTTTTGAAATTAATTGTAAAGTTTTCCATTGTTCACGAAAAAAACAACGTTTTTCTTCGCTTTTCCAGTAATTATAAAGAACAATCAACATTGCAATAATGCGTTGATTATGGAATAGCGAATTTAAATCATCAACAGCCCTCTAGTGTTGGAAATTACAATGAAATTCATCTCTCTCCCACTCACTTAAAACTCCTATATTCCACTCCAGTTAGATAAAGATAGTTCAATATTGTTTAAACAATTCCATAAGTTGTTTGTTTATAAAATTGAATGATCTTGTGACGAATTAACATTAATTGAAGTAACAACCGGGAAGAATGACACGATAATTAATAGGTCTATCGGGCTTTTGTTGGGAAAGTCGGAAAATAAATTAACTTAATTTCAATTTAGTACTCTAACGATAAATATTTAATTCTTAGCTTATTGCCGTTTACTAATTACATAATTCGTCTCTTGTTCCTGCTTATTTTTTGTATGAAATTAATGAAAATCGTTAAAACTGAAATAAATCTCCCATCAAATCAGGTTAATGCCACTGTATATAACTGTGATCTGTTCAACAAACGAGAATGACGGCCATTAAAAGCCTGTAATAGGCGATTAAGATTTGTTTGTTAATAAAAAAAACAACACGAAAATCTCCTTAAAAGTTATTTTAATATTTTATTCTTTGTTTATTTTTATTTTAACATAAAAAACACGATTCGAGTTAATTAATTTGACTAAATTTAGAAACACTTTCGGTGTCAAGGTGTTCTCGTAAAACGGAACTCTTCTGTATGTTGTTTTCTTCAAATAACTCTAAAATTAATCCAGCATTCATCGATTATTTCGAAAAAATCATGATTAATTATGTTTTACCTCAGTTATAGACAAATGAATCCATAAAAACACCAACCTTCAATTGTTTGTTAAATAATATAGTAGCTATTAGGAATTTGTTTGCCGAGTCATTTATTTATTAGGAAAAGAATCCAGGAAATTTGTTTAATAATCGTCAGTTTGTTTGGTAGTCATCTGTGTTTGTAAGAATTCGTTAGAGTGAGGAAAAGTACTTTGCCTCACGCTTACGTCACGTTCGTAGCTATAAATCATTAGCTTTACTCTTAGATGAAAATTGGTGATTATTTGTGTTTATTTATTCATTCATTAGGAAAACGATAATTATCGGTGATACTTTAGAGTGCGAAAAAGTGCTTTTCCTCACACTTACGCCAAATTTTACCCTTATATTTGCTTCACTTTTTTAGAAATATTAATAATTTGTTTAGTCCGATTAGCCAAAAATTAGTGCAACTTGGTCGATAATTGTCGATTATAATAAGAATCCATTACGATGCGGAAAAGTGCTTTTCGTCACGGTTCACACCTGTATTTGTTTTACTTTAAGTTGGAGAAAAATTAATGCTAATAAACGCGTATTTTTCTACATAAATTATATTTTGTTTCATAAAAGATGGGAAAGTTTCTCTATAGGTACATACATAATTACATTAATTATAAAAACAAGGCTATACGAATTATCTCTGTCTATTTCTTCATATTCTTCAACTTCTTCCTCTATTAAAATAAATTTATTGCCTTATTTATATCCGATAAATGAGCTTAAAAACCGACTTCAAGCAGGAAAAATAAAGACAGACTCTATTCGGAAAAGTAAGCTCTAAAGACACCCAAAACGGTGCTTTTATAGCCGAATATATACGGTTTTTTTACAATTAATTGTTTTTAATCGTTCCCAATAATATATACGACCTTGATCTTGAGATAAGTTTAATGATCGTCCTTATATAATGGAATACTTTCAATTTTTTCGAGGTTAACGGTGTCTGTAGAAATATTCAAAAAAAAACAGCTCTAGTTCTTCTATACAATAACTATTGATAAATGTAGGTGAACTATCGTCATTTACAAAATTCATGCTGATGATGATGGTGGTGTAGAAGGGAAAAAAACCAACCGGTTCTTCTATTTGTTGTAATAGGAGGAAAAAAAGTAAAAGTCTATCCAGTTAAGAGCAACATCCTTGAAATCTTTACGTTGTCATTTTGTTGTATTGTTACTCATAAAAAACCTGTATCTAGTTTAAACTCCACTTAAGATTGATTGTTAAACTGTATAATTCACGATTACAATAGATGGAAAGACGAAGGGAATAAACGTGAATTACCGCCTATGCTTGTAGGCATATACGGTAGGAATAATGAGGCATACAAGTCACGTTACTTTACCTCGTCCAATTTCAAAGTTATTCATCTTCAATCAGGAAGCAAGAGTTGAATGATATTGAAGAATAAAGTATCAAATTGTTTGATTCTCTATATAGTTATCTACTTAAACAACGATAAGTATTCTTAACACAAAATCCCCCAACATAATGGATGATGGTAGAAATTTACAGAATCATATTTCTCTTTCTCTTTGTCTATTTTGCATTCGCTCTTGTGTAGTTTACTAATTATCTACTTAACCTGTTCTAGTCTTCTATAATTGTATCCGTACGTCTTCTATCTTTGTTCTTTGACTTGTAGTTTAAAGGGGTAGTGGGTAACTTCAATTATTTACTAGCTTAACGGATGGATTAAATTTATCAAACGAGAGTGAAAAGGCTTACAAATTTCCTATTTAACTCAACGCAGTAGGAATTCTCTCGTATGGTGGTATATTGTTTGGACGATCGCTGTTTCATCCATTTTGATAAAATACAACTCCACCCATTTGAAAGGGTTAAACAAATGGTTGAAGTTTAAATAAGAGAAAAAATGTGCACATGGGTTTCTCTCTCTGTTTCGCTATATATTCTTTTCTGTTAATCCAACTATCTTAAAACATCTGGTAACAGTTGTTATCACGCAATACGCTACTCAGTCTGTTAAATATATATGTTTTGTCATCAAATAGGGGGTGAGAAAAGGAAAAAAGGAGCACCATGTGCGTGTCTAAAGTATATTTTTCTAATAAATTAGACGTATACGCGCGTTATTAAACAGGTAGATTTGCTATTGCTTCTAGTAATCGTAAACATCAAGATTTTCGCTTTACAATTCTTCAAAGAGTCTCAAAGTTTACACATTTAGCCGAATGTAGCTGCATTTTCTAGCTGTCTAAACTATGCAGAAATTTTTCACTAGTCCAAAAATTAGTTTTGAATTTTGATCATTTTAAGACAAACATTGAACGAGTATTTGGCTCTGATAGTCGAGATTACTGTTTCTCATATTTCGCTTATTCGTGATAAATTCCCTTTCGCACGTGTAGAGTAGAAAAACGTATGCTGTTATTGAATTTTCATCAAAGAAATGTGTCTTCTTCCCCCTTAAAAAGTCGTGACCTATATCATAAATACAATGCTTTCCCCAATTTCAGCAGTAAGGATGCTTTTTGTTCAATTAAAGACTATCTCGAAAATATAGGAAAGTTTCCCTTATTTTTTTCCTAACTTATTTCTAATATATCTGCGATCCTACCTTTGGTAAATAACCGTACAATTTAAATAACACAAGTATAGTATGGAATCAGAATCTTATTTTTAGGGGACGAAAAAAATTGATATAAAAACGAAATTGCTTTTGATATGGCGCATCAACTTTAAACGGCTTCCGTTTGACTTTCTTCCTCTATCCGTACGTTCATTATTTCGTTCTGCTTTTATCCCATTTGTTGGTTATTGTTATTATTGTTGTTTGGTATTATAAAATATTACGAAAAATTAACTTTGATTCAGTTGAAGCGAAACTTGTCCTTCTCTTATAGACAATTTTTCCATCAGAATTCCTAGCAAGATAAAGACGACAGGCAAAAAAAAAGATAAAATTCGTTCCGCTTTTATTCCAAACAATAAACTGTATTAGTTAAGGCCCCCGACTTTCATACCGTTCATATAACAACTATGTTCTTTCAATTTTCTCAACGGGCATACATTATCTTTTTCACTCCATTTGACGTATGCAGGGGGCGATTTTCTTTTATATAACAATATCACTAACCAATAGCACGAGTTTTTCCTCCGTCTCTACATCACCCAACAACCGTCTCTTATATAATTTGATTTCTGATATAAGCGACATTTTTGGTTGTCACATCTATATAGAAAAAAGTTTTCGGATTCTTTTTCACCCTTGACTTATCCCTTTGATGATGATGATAACGGATGGGAAAGGGTGAAAACGAATTTCATTTAAACCTCAATACTAATTTATTGTTTTTTCTCTGTATTACAGGTGAGAGTATTCAATTTCAATCGGTGAAGGCAAATATCCTTGAATAGCATGTAATTTTTGGCAAATTTCCGTTTTCGAATATTTCGAAAAGAGGCCCGATTAGGTGGATTATTATTCTAATTATATATGGCGCAATTTGAACGACAGTCGAGTAATTATAACTACAATTCTATTGAATTTCATTCGTTGAAAAGTTGATACTCTATTGCTCAGGTTTTTCCAATTATCGTCTAACATACTGAACTAATATCGAGTTTGTTGAACGAGAAAAAAAGCGATATAGCTCTAGGATTAATTGAAACATTTTGGATCGATTTAGAACTGTGGTTTTTTCCGATTAAAAACCGAAATTTAGTCACGTACGATTCGTTTTAAATTCGATTTAAACCATCGATAATAATCGAATGTTTTGCGTTTTTTAACGATAAAAACTTAACTAGAATTAGATGTTTTAACGACAATCCGATGGGAGTCAAATTCGAAATTTCTATGCTTATTAGTAAAAGCTCGAAACTCTGAATTAAGGGAGGTCCTCTTATTTGAGCAAAATTTTGGCCATTCTTAATCGTTTTGTTGTGTTGTTGATTGATGTAAATCGCAACATTGTCCAAAAATTGCGCTTTTTGACCAATTTTCCAATGAGTCGAGTTTCAAATTTTGCTAAAATCATCTCCAAGGATCCTCCTATAGGTCCCTAAAATACTTTCCAGATTGATCCCCAAATAGTAAGAATTTTAAGGGAGAAAACAGGTTGAAATTACCTTTCCAAAATAAGTTTTTGGCAATATCTCTAAAGGTTTTAGTGATAAACGTTTGTAAGGACTATTTGGCTGGGGGTAGAAGTTTTTTTTAAATTTTCACTCCATGGTCAGGCATTTATATGAAAAAAAAAAGTTGAGATCTTTAGGTCGTTCTAAATCATTTGATATGCTTACTTATTGTCGAAAATTGCAAGCATCTTTTCGACTTACAAATGAGGTTCTAATTTTGCAAAATGCTCCCAGACCTCACTTTAGATCTTTGAATCAAAATCAAGTACCGATCTCGGATGATTTGTCGAAGTTTTGTGCCTGGAAGAAAAGTTGTGCCGTATCGATTGTATAATGTGTCAACACGTGAAAGTTCGTAAGCATGACAATGAAACTAGCACTACAAACTTAATCGAGTTGATATTTGTAAGGGCGATTTAACCCCGAAACATTTCGTTGTTGCTGACTCATGATTTTCTTAATTCACGTTTTATTCGAAATAAAATCAAAGTGTTAAATTGCAATATTATCAGTTTTCTGATGATTATCTGAAGAAAGTTCGATGACACATCCTATTTTTGTAATTTTCTAACAATTTCTACACAACTAGGAACAGTGTTAGTTTATGTAATCGTAAGAGTTCAATGTACGTTCGCCAATTATTCTTATAGTCGTGAGCAAAACAACCGCACGCAGGATACACTAGCGATTGCAACATTTACCAATTACAAATCTATTCACTTTTCTATTTTTGTTGTTTCGTGTTTTATTCGTAGATACATAAAAACATTACGAATCCAGTTGGATAGCATAGGAAAAACATGTTAATAATTATATGAAAAAATAAATAGAGAAATCGAGTTTTTCTTTATTCTGTTCTATGAATCGTCCAGTTTTCTGGGTCGGTTATCGGCATCCTTCCCTACTAACTCTACCATTATAGTTTTTCTAAATATAAACAGGCTGCTATCATTTATTTGCTAATTCTAAACGAGAATTGTGCATAGTTTCTATTTACATATTTGGCACATCAACGGTCAAGGACTAGAGAGCTGTTGCAACTAAAATAGATTAAAAATTTGCGGTTTTCCCCCAAAAAAGCATCGAATTCAAACAGTTTTTATCGGTGCCAAAGTTTTCGATAGGAAATGATAAATTTCCACCAGTTTCTTCTTGTTTTCTGTTTGCATTGTTGGTGTTAACTTTATACAGAAACAACAACAACTTTAAAAACATTGACAGTAAAATAAATCGTTGGATCTTGTTGTTTTTTTCGGTAAAAATTGATTCAATCGATAATGCGAATATCAGTGGGTGAAAAACGATAACGTTTAAATAATAAAATAAAAGATTGGTAAGTTATAAATCATCGCACTCTGTATTTGAAAATGAATCATTCTATTTTCCACGTGTCAAAAATTGACATTTCAATAGATTTTCTTTATATAGAAGATAGAATTAGAAGAATCTAACGTATATATTGCTTACTATAACTGCGAAGAAGTTGAAGAATAGAGGAAACTGTCATTAGATGTATGCGTTTTTTAATTTTCGATCCTTTCAGCTATAAAAGATCATTTTAACGATGATACCGTCGAGAATGGGGCTAGAATCGAATACCGTGTTCTTATTGATTAAAACTTGAAAATAGGAGTCCGTTTTTCCAGAATCCAGTGGTGAAAATTTCGATCTAGTCATTTTTCATAGTTTTACGCGCATATTCCACTGGTGGAAATCGCGATATTGTCGGATTGAAGCGGTTTCTCACCCCAACTAGAATTTCGATGGAAAAAATCTATTCTAAACGACGAATTTACAATAATTGCAGTTTTCTATGGAATTGTTTCTGAATTAGGACAAATCGAGTCGTTATAGAGGGTCACTAAATCTGTCCATCTAAGGGTAAATTTCCGAGTTGATCGCCCTTTTAAGGGTTAGTTAGGTGATAATTGTTTCTAAATGAAACAGGTTGTATATTGATTTATCGTTTTTCTATTTAATTGTAATTGTTCCGAAATAGAATTGATTAAATTAATTGAATTGAGAGATATCGATATAACTTTCTAGATAATTAAATAGCGAATATTTATAGTTTGATTATTGATAATAATATGTACACGTACATGTTTTAATTTAAGACGATACCTACATATATATCTTGAGATACATTATCACCCCAAACTGTAATATTTCTCAATTTGAATGGCATCTAATTTCGTATAGAATGTTGTTTTGAGAGAACGAACGAACATCGAGTTTTGTATATGTGTATGTTTATATATTGTGGTTTTGAATTGGCCGTATAATAACATCTAATCAAGGATCTCTCATGAATTTCCCCTTTCTATATTTGCCCTCTATCTCATTCTATTGCACCAATTTAAAGGTATTCGTAATGAAACGATTGTAATATTAAAACAATAACGAAAAATTATCGAATAAATCTAGTTTATGACTCGATCGAATCGGTTAAAAACGCCAAGAATATGCTTTTATGATTATATTATTTTGATAGTTGGAAACACTAAAGAAATCCTTCAATAATTCCCAACAATTCAACCTGGCTTTTATTGGTAGTTAAAATTTATATGTTTCATGTTTCTGTTACTTAACGATTCGATATAAATGTAGGAAATTTGGAATAGTTCTATTTACAATTTGATTTGTCTCTAATCACCGAAAAACTACCCCTTTAGAAATTCGAATTATTCTGATGAGAATTTAGTCCGTGTTGGCATATGTTCATCCCCTGTTATTCTACGTGTCTTATTATAAATTCCAATTAGAAAAAAGAAAGCTCCTTAGGTACAAAGGGAATTTTAAATTTAATCAATGTTTTATACGTTTACTTAATGAATTTTTCAACAATTTCAAGTACAATGAAGACGTGTATTTCGTTTTATAAATTTTCAATCGTTTTATTATCGAAATTCAACTATAAATTAGATTGTCAGTAGTTCAAATCATCATCAATATTGTGTTGATGATGATTGTTCGATGAACTTAAAAGTCACGACACGTGCAACAATGTGTTGTTCACTGTATTGATCCCTTTCCAATATCAATCGAATAAAAGTATCTTTTCTATATCTATCTTATTTCCCCTCGTTCTACACGGTTATGGACATATCTAAAAGTAGATAATGTTGACAGTTATGAGTTATAGTAGAACATTATGTTCTATTATGGGGACTCCTCGGACAGAAAGGCTTTAATCAAAATAGATATCCACAATTGTGCCGGTTTTAAAAGCGAAATTTACGCTAAAATCGCCGTTATCGTTTCAATCTTATTGATTAATTCCATTTTTTCTACTCTAGTTTTGAATTGTATTTTTTGGCGCATCGCGTGTTAAGCGATTATTGTAAATATTTCTATTTTCACTTTCATTTTTGTTGTTTATAACGGTTAACGATTATTTGTAGTGACATAATGGGGAAAAAATTACAATCGTTATTGTTGTTATTAACGGAAAAACGAGCAAGTTGCTGTTTTCAAAATGAAATTGCCAACAGGAAAAAAACCCGGAAACTAGGAATATTCAAATGTTGTAAAAGTAAAGTTTGGTGATAAAATCGTGCATTAGTCAACCGTGGGGATGGTACGAATCGGAAATATAAACCGACATTTCCTTGTTGTTGTTAGTTTTGGCAATGGAAAAACTACAAGATTTCGTTTTTTCGATTATTTTTTGTAAGGGTACAAAACTGAAAGCATGTAGTTTATAAAAGGGAGTTCGTTTGATGAACAATATGAAAAACATTTCAAGAATTTATATTGCAAAGGGAGAATCCTCTAGGAGGGAATTAAGGGATTAGTAGGAGTCTAGGTGATTTTAAATCAAATTTCCGGCTACGTAACAGTTTCATTTTTGTTCAGGACATTTCAATTTTTGGAGTTTACTTTGTAATTTTCGAAAAAAATTGAAGAAAATTCAGGCCGAGATTAAGCGTAAACATTAAAATACCGAAATCATTCGCCTCTCTGTGTCCGTCAGTGTTTACTCTCAATTTCAAAGCCAGTGTTGCTCAACAGTCGATTCTGGAGCTCTTAATGGCCCAAAGAGTTGTTCTATAGGCCTAGAATAAAGAAATTCTCACCTACAACTCATGAAATTTGTTTCCTAAATAGAACTATCAAACAATTTTAAAGAAAAGTAATCTTTGAAGACGGTATTTTATTAATTATTGGCCACAAATTTGTATTGTATTGCGTGTTAGCGACTTTTTTAATTAAACAAATACGTTAACACAAGAACTTATTCATTAGGATATCGACAATTAGATAAATTCGACTAGGGAGGCGAATGCTTAGTCGCAGTTTAATTTCTAGGTAATCGATGCGTGAGAAGAACATATTTCTAATTTTTTCGAAATTAGCGAAAATTAAAACGAGACAATACCAAGCAAATCCTCAAAAACATAACAGCTGAGGAGGCGAATAACTAGTAACGTTGCAATTTTTATACGATCTACGTCCGATAAAAATGTTTATTTCTTATAATTTTACTAAGATATAGAGGCGGAAAACAGAAAAAATTAATTTCACGCAAAAATATAGAAATTGCTGAAAGAAATCATTTTGTAAAAACTTTCCAGAGATTCAAATTGTATTGGTAACCGACTAGGTTGTTATAAATATGATTTTGTATTGACCCTTAACTAAACAGAGGGTGGAACATAAATTTAATACTTATTGGCAATATGCCAATTCGTTGTGTGTGTGTATGTGTGAGTATCATTTTACTCTTGCTCGTTTATTATTTATTTCCCACTATTATTGTTGATATTGTATTGCCAAATTGTGGTTGAACAAAATCCGTACTTAAACCGCTATCCAATTACAATACGTTGATGCAAATGAAATCACCCCTACTCGGGCTATTTTAATCCAATCACCTTGATTTTGGACGGAAATTGTGCAGTCAAGAGAACCAAAATTCGAATATTTCTCTATGATTGAACAGCAACTCGTGTTTGTGCGTGGAAAGCGTTCGATCGGTCCTTCGGCGTGCGGAAATGTGGTATTTCCCGTATCAGAGTACGTTGATAGATTTGTAGAGAAGTAAAGTTGTAGAATACCACTGAAATAAGTTGTTCCATCTAAAAAGAATGAAGATTTTTGATGATTATTGAAGTGAAACACGCTGTATAGTCGATCTAATACTGGGAATTGCTGTAAAATTTTATATTTCCATTGGAAATAGAATTAACAAGAAAAAAAACACAGCGAACGAGTGATGAAATTCTCATTCCATTTACTTTCAAGATATTATTATGTGCGCCTTGTAATCTCCGTAAAATTGAAAAATGAAAATACGCGTAATAATTCCTTCATCTAGACGTAAAAATGCGTAAATCTTCTATCCGAAATCATCATCATCATCATTAAATTGATAAAATTAAAACGATAATCTTGCATTAGAAAAATATTTGTTATTGTTGCTTGTATTATAAATGCAAATATTTTGGTTTGCGTTGAGAATTTTAATGTTTTCCCTGTTCAGTCACGATCGGTATTTCCATTTCGAACAACACACCACTAACGTTTATACAAAAGGGGTGGAAATATATATGTGTAAACTTGTAGCCAATTCATTTGTGATTCTATCGTTAATCGACACCTTTTCGAAAATATTTGGCTGGAGAATTACAAACATCGACATTTATGTCGTTTATTGAAAGAGAGAGAGAGAGAGAGAGAGAGAGACTGTCCGGTAATTAGCGTATATATTGGTGATTGTGGAATTTTCGTTTATATAAATTTCGAATACTTTGAAACGCAATTCTGTGCTGGTAAATTAATTAAAAACACGTTCGCGAGTAGAAAAGGAGGCTTTTCTTCTTCAAAATTTACAACCTCTAATTAAGCTGTAATTCAATACGATTTATTCATTAAATTTCCACTTTTACACCCATACAGATGCTATTTATTCTATAGAAAAAGTAAATAGTGTCAGATTCGTGCGATATACACCATGTGTAATGAAAGAGATCCATCATTACTTGGTATAATTGGTAAAATGTCGTTGATCTTTAATAAATTTTATTTTCGTCGAAGACAGATGTTGTTGAAAGGAAAAAATCGACTATCTCTGAGAAAATATACTCGGAATTGATTCAAACTTTGTATTTATTTACCAAAATTGTTGTTTTTAACCGGAAAACGTGTCTAATGCACGTTCTCTTTCGTTTCGTTGCCAGTTATTTGGTTGAGAATAACCGAAAAAACCTTTGGAAATAATTAATTTTTCAGATGTCTTTTTCAATTCTTCAAGACTTTTTGATTAATGATTTTTTGTTGATTCAGTCACAGCTAATTTTCTTTGAGCTTAAGGTATTTAGCTTTCCAAGCAGATCGTCTGATATTAATTCTTTTATTTTCTAGTCGGTTTTTTTGCCTAACTCTCTATATTCGTTCCCTTTAACTTCTATACAAAGGAGGCTGTTTGGTGTTCTTATCATTCTATTTATCGTGAAAGATAAATTTTTTCGACGTCGTCTTCGTCTTCGTCTTCTACAGGAACAAAGGAATTTATTTCAATTGTTATATGATATGCATTATTGTATAAGTTGACGGTTTTTCGTTTTCCTGTCGTATTATTTCTTCAACTCATTTTTCCATCTCGGTCGGTATTTGGTGGGTTTTTTTGGGTGTGCGATACGAACATGGATTTCCACTTTGATTCGGTCAAATGACAGACTATTCATATCGTTCTATTGCAATTCGGTTGCATTTCCATTTAATCAAGGTAATGATTAAGCTGGTAATGATGATACTTTGGAATTGACGTTTTAAAGTTCACCGACGCCTTTCATTCGACTCGAATCTAGTTTGAATAGGGGTTTTACTAGATTTCCAACGTGAAAAATAGATGCTTGTCACCCAGTGTAAAAAAGCAAAGTATTGGATTAACTTTAACACTGAACAGAATTTTAGATCAATTTTCATTGAAAACAACTTTGAAAACTTATTAAATTTCTATTTAAGTTCAACAGTGAAAAAGCCCTTTTAAATCTTTCGATATAGATTCGGTCGTAGTGTACGTTCAAGACCATTAAATAAATAATTATTCATGATAACGATAATTGTATGCTATTCATGAATAGAGAGAGCTTCTTGCTGAGCTTTCATTCGTTCGTTCATCGTTGTTGTCATCGTTGTCGTACGATTTCCATACACAAAGCACGTACAGCTATTGTAAAGGGTCCTGTTGAAATATTTCCACTACCTTCCTTTGGTGTCAATTTTACAAAGTATCATGCCTATTGGTTTGCGGACGATTACTCTCTGTTGCAAATCACAAAAATTTGTACGTTTATATTTCGTTATTTTTCGTCAATTTGCCGGAAAACTGGCAAATCATTGGGGAATTGATCATTTTTGCTAAGTTATAGGGATACTTCTTGAAACTAACGCATTTAATAAAAAACATGCCCTAAGATTATCCAGTGTAACTTAGAGATTTATTGAAATTTTCTGTAACAAAAACGCCTCTAAATACTCTTTCTAACACTATTGTAGTCGTTACAATATAACATTAAACAAGCGAGATATCGACTATTGAACATGGACAAAAAGATGCATCCCAATCGTCAATTTTCAATGAGTTCCTCTTCCCTAATCTTACCAATTTCCGTTATATATCCGTTTAAAAAAGTGCAGAAGTAGAATTACAAACAAAACTGTTGAATTTTGTGGAAATTCCGCAATTACAGAACCAGAAACAGACATTTATAACAATCTCTCAAGATTATTAAGCGACAGTTTCTGTAATAAATTGCCATATTATCGATGGTGTATCCTAATTTAGCTCAAATCGAGAACATAAGCAACATAAAAATCGATCAATGTCCTGTTCTTGTTGTTGTTGTTGTTGTTATTGTATTGACCGACCAAGTAGTTTTCCAACATTGTTTGTCTTCCAACCACTTCCATGAGATAACTGACGGAAGTTTTTCCATTTTCAAATTAGTTTAGTTGATCGAAAAGTGTTTTTGTTCTCGACTCGTTCTATCATAAAATTTATACAAATACATTCAATTACACTATTTGCTTATGGAAATTCGCCCAGAAAGATCAGCCACTTAATTAGTTAAGAAAATTGATTAACAACAATTTTTAGGATTGTTTTAAATTGTAAATAACGTTGGAAATTCGCTTCATTCAACAAATCTATCGTTCAAAATTGTTTAGTTTGTAACATCCAGTAATTAGGGGGTAATTCATTTGTAATGAAATATTTCTGTTTTTGACTAGCTGCTATACAAATCCAATTCAAAATAGAGGCTTTTGTTTATTGTTATCTATCTATAAAATGTGTACAGGTTTTCAAACAGAACTGGACAAAGAATCGCGGGCTGTATTGATTATTTGATTCAGCGAGTCGCGCGTTCCGTCAGCGAGAATTTCACAATAATAACAACAACAAAAATAAAAACGCAACCCCTATATGCAGAAAACACACACACACATCCATATTCATCACGTTCTTCATAATGGAAATCATAAAACCTGAAATAAGTTGATGAAAATCATTGAAAATTGAATTTTCAACTCGATATTCTCCATCGTATTTTAAATACAGCCCATTTTATATAACAAAGAAGTTGAGGCGAATAAAAAAAAATATAAACTCCATTTTGGATATTTACAATATGGAAACGTTTCAACCCTATAGTGGGCTATTATAATCGACAATAATTGACGAATATATTTTATATGTAATAGTATTTGATTACAGTTTCGATTGTTTCACGCTTAAAAGCTGGCCGGTTAAAGTTGTTCGATAAAGTGTTTAGGAGCTTTTTCTTTTCAATTCAAAACTGAGCTTTCGTCGTCCCTTTTCCGTCTTGTAAATCTCGCCAGTTTTCCATCTTACTCCGTTGAAATATTGTGCATTTATATGTGTAGGTGTGTGCTTTTACTAAACGATATTTCGAAATTTAACTCGACTAAAAGTTCGTTTTTTATTGCCCTCACTTTTCTTATTTTGTATATAACCCACCCACACTTTTACTCGCATACTTGCCAACAAAAGCACACGTTTTGTATTGAAGAATACGCCAGGATTAAGATTGTGCGTTATGTAAGTAATGATAATAATAATGATGTTGATGAAAAACGCGAATAGAGAGAATTTCTGTAATTTAAAACCCGATTCAACTTCTTGTTGCGATTCTATTTTGACGAGTCGTAATGGAAATTAACCGTAATAAGATTGTCTCTAGATATCGATTTTTCCACGGTTATTTCTTTAAATATTACGAAATAACAGGCTGTGTTCAAATTCAACGTCAATCCATTCAACAATTAAACTTCTCACAACATCGCATCCGAATGGAAATTTATTTTAATTTGATTGATTTGATTAATTAGACGATTCGATAAAATGGGCGAAATAATAGAGTTTTGTTAATTAGCGATTTTTGTTGTAGTTAATAATAAAGAAATATTCTTTTAGGCATTTTTCGGTTAAAGTTCCGATTTTAATATTCGAATAAATTCCCCATGCAAATGAGTAAAGTTTTAGAGCGGTGTGTTTTTAGTGAACAAACTGGAAAGTTAGTGAACCAAAGACAGATGTTAAATTTTGAAAACAATTAAGTACAACTCACTGCATAATATATGGGGTAGATTTCATCCAGTTGAGGGGTAGTTTTTAATTGAATTTTCCAGAAAAATATCCAGATAATTATTAGAATGATTGGATCGTGATTATAGCGAGAAAAACATGTCTAGATGTTTGTGTGCATCATCTTGTACAGTTTTTTCGCTTCACTCTCTCAACAAAGATTGATGTTTGCTTGAATGACCAAGAATATTTCACTTCAAACATCTTGTTAGTTTGTAAAAAAACGCCTTTATTACCTCCACCGATAAGTATACTCCATCTGTTTTAATCTAGCCGACTCGGCTTTATCACAATAGAGTGTGTGTGATGTCCTCTCACCCTCTACAATTTCTCTACAAAGCGATATACGCGCTTTGTTTTTTACGTGTTTCAAACATTCCAGCCCTTCCAGTCCGTCAAACATGAAAGAATCCTGAAATGATGGTACAGTTTCACCATCAATTTTCAATTTCTATCTCGCACAATATTCTGCATAGTTAGTAGTGTTGTATGCAGATCGCTATTCAATTTGAATGGCATCATTAACGTTATCGTTGGAATTGCAAAGCGCCTATACTGGATTTATATGGAGTTTATGGCGTTTCCGTCCATTACTGTCAGTTGTGCAAATATTTAGTGTCGTAAAGCTGCTCCTGTTTTGTTAACAACAACAGTATGGTCGATTGTCGATAAAGAACTGACCTATAATCGGCCTCTATCGATTTTCTATTGGGCGATTTGTTTGCAGAAATTTTAGAAATCTATTCTAACGGAAACCTAAGCAGAAACAGAATAGGTAACGAAAAAATATTGTCCAAATATAAAAAAAGTAAACTGAATACATGTTTCAAAATTGTCTCTGAGATGCTCCTCAAAATTGGCTTTCCAATGTGATTATACTCATTGCAATATAACATCAAACAAACGAAATATCAGTGATTGAAATTTACCGAAGCCCTCAAGATTTTCTCAAATTGCCAGAAAACTAGCGCATCTATTTGAAAATTTCGTGCAAATTTGGAAAGCTCTCTCAATTTCCGATGTACTTTCTACAAGAAAATCATTGTAGAATTGATATTTGCTAAATTCTAGGGGACATACGTAAAAATTAGGAAAAACACAAGATTATCTTCAGTAATTCAGAATTTTTTTTAACTAAATATATCTCGGGACGCTCCTTAAACTGCTCTTTCTAATGAGGTTTGAATCATTACAATATACCATCAAACAAATGAGATATCGATGATTAAATAGTAACAACTTTGCCTACAAACTTCAATAAATTCGTATTTCTGCTTAAAGGGGTGGAAAGCTCTCAAACCTTGAGATTTTGCAGTTACAGAAACAGAGATCCGTAACATTCCTTATAAATATTTAAAAAAATCAAAATTAATATGTTATTGTTTATGCGGTGAGAATAAAACGGCTTATATCTTTGTTATGTCTTCGATTGTGCATTGTGCCAGGCCTGGTTGGGAAAATATTCACGTTCCTGCCAAATTATAACGGTTATGATGAAGATAAGGTGCTAATAAATTTATATTAACAATCGTGCCTTGATTTGCATAGAATTATTTACGACAAATTCATGCTTATTTGTTCTAATAGGTGAAATGGGATTTATTCGTCAATAAAACCGATTGTTGTTTTCCTTGTTCGTTCTAATTCTAGTTGAATCTATATTTTTTCGTCTTTTTAGTTCCTCTCCCTAATATTATTCAGTTTTAAGAGATTGTAAGTGGATTAAATTAGAATTTTATTGTCAATAGTCGCCTTTTTCGTCTTTCAACACACACACAATCTTCGTTGGAAATTTATCCAAGTTCGAGTGAGATAAATATCGGAAAATGTTCCAATAGGATATTGCTTTAGCCTGTTTTAGTCAACCAATAAAATTAGCATTTTAATTAAATTTGTCCAATTCTCGTAGAGAACTCAATTGAAAATCCACTCGTTTTCTAACAATTTTTTTGAAAGATTGTATTTTAACGAAATTATCGTCGATTATCGCCAAATAGAAGTGAACTTTTTTCTTTATTTAATATTTATACACATTTATAAGGATGTTTGGTACATAAAACTAGAACCAATAACCGTTTATTTTTGTATTCAGGCCAGCCTAAACCTTTTAAATGCGTTTCGTTTTACAATTCAAATTATGATTATTTAGCACAGTTTCTGAATCCCCTTTACACAGCCTCCATTGTGTTTTTGTGTTATTATTATTTTGAAAGTATCAACATTATTTACGTTTTTATTCCCACCAACAACCCAGTGGATCAATAACAGAAAACAACAACGGGTTTTTCGAATTTGATTTTCCAATACATTGAGCCAAATTTGGAAGTTTCAATAAAATTTGTAGCAACACTAAATCATCTCTATCTTTATATTGTTTTATTATAAAAATAAAACCAACACATAGTAGAAAATCGAATAGTTTTTGTCCATTATTGGTTGGTTAGTTCGGTAAAAACCGAATTGTAGTTTTATAGAAATATGGCCAAGTTGTATTTAGCGAGATAGACAAGCTGTGGTTTAGTGATCGCTTTTATTTTTGGTGAATCCTACCGAAGAAGCCACTGGCGTTATTGTTTTGGCGCGTTTCCAATTACAGTTTAATGTAGTTTGGAAAAGGGTTCGCAAACTTTTAACCTCTACGGATCAGTGTATATTTGGTTATTTAGTTACGCAAGACTGACGATATATTAATACTATTTCACTATAGAATTTTAATAAAAATTCCAGCCAAATATCAAACTACACCCGACGGCAGAATACAATAAAATGGCACATAAAGCAAAGAACTTGTCGACTTGTAGCAATTTTTCGAAATACTGAAATTGTAAGGTTTATTCCGCAATATCTGGGGAGTTTTGTTAGCAACCCACTTTGATCTCGACATCTATTGGCTAAATTGACAACCTCAAACTAACACGCTCCAACAATTCGGTTGGTACAACCTAATAGTACCGAATCCCCTAAATTTCTAACGTAACAATTACAAATTTGATTAATGCCAGTTTAACTCTTTGCGGTGCGGTTGTTGGATTTGAAAAATGTCCGAATTCTTTGGACAATTTCATAAAATCACTCGAATTATCGGCCAGTTTCTTATCTTCTACCACCCGGTATAAGTAGTGTCTTCGCGGCATTGACTCTCAGCTTGTCAGAAACTTGACTAACGATTTTTCTTTAGTTCGCTTTTATGTCGTCCTTTCTACGGGAAGCTTTCTCCTTATTACTTGCGGATGGTGATCACTATGCCGGTATTGAATAGAAAACACCACTGTTCCTTTACAATATTTGATTCCTGCTTTTTTGTAGTTTGTTCATAATACGTTCTTTTTGCGCTCTTTTTTCACCCTTAGACACGGAAAAATCCACAAGATTGATACGTTTTCTCTCTCTCCGGTTGTTTAATTGTTGGTCGTTTCGATGAAAAAAGAACCCATCAATAAATTAATAATAATAATGTTGGAAATAATATTGTAATATTGTAACGATTTTGTTTACAATAATCTAATCAATAATTCATCCAAAAATATTCTGGAGGCAAACAAAATATAAAAAGAGCATTTGCTGGAAGAAACTAAATCGGTCAAATATTTATTGGATGATTTTATCAAAGTCGAAACATGGATTGCTCCTATTTTCTATCGTTCTTATTGTTGTTGTTGTAAAAATTGACAACAAATCCACCAAACTCGATGTCAAATATTTTAATCACGACCTTCCACTTTGTGTTATCATCCATACGAATAATCAAAACGGAAGAACAAATACTGTACAACATTTGAAACAATAATATCCCCAGATCCTGTCGGATATAATGACGGTAAAATGGAACAATGCTTCATGTCAATCAAATGAAAGTTTCATTGGTTCGGTGCTTCAACAACTAATAAAAAAAATAGAGAAAATTATAGGTTGAACAGTTTTTCCCTTATAGTTTCTAGCTAATTGCTATTTGAAAATTCATCTATCAAATATTCATCTGCTACTACCATTAATTGAATAACGCACTGATTTTCCCCCTTAATATTCGTTCGCGTATCGGGTCAAGGCGGAATTTAAACCAATCCCTAGATTTATAAAAAAATTACGAAATCTTATTATTAATATTTTGTTTGGCTGAAAGAAATCCTTAAAGTTTCACCGATGATTTCCATATTCTTTAATCGGATTACTCTTTTTCGTATACAGGGATGGTGGGCTTAAAACTAAACGTTCATATTGGCGAAATTTGAGCCTTGTAGCTCATTCATAAAGATCATTGTAAAGTTGTTTTTATTTTGTTCAATTGTTGACTATTTTTAATTTGATAACACAAGATTATTTACTAAATTTGTTGCTATTTTTGAAAAACAGCTAACCACCCCGGACGACGAATTAACGTTGATTTTCTTCGTTTTTCTTTATTATTTGAGGTTCAAATTGGCCACCAAAGACTCCTGTAATATTTCTTAAGTCGCTTGTCAAATAGACTTCCGCTATAATCTGTTTGGTTTTAGTTCAGCGGCCCTGTATCGTCCAAACTGCAGGTCAATTTTTCATATTGATTTAAAAATAATAATAATTGTGTATTCGGATCGTGAATAACGTTTTTCAATCATTTATATAGTCGTGAAAGTTGATTTTATTGTTGGTGGGTCATTCAACTTGTTGTCGAGTTATTTTTACTAACAAAGTTTGTTTATAACGAATTGTATTAACATGTAGCATGTTTTATTTAACAATTTTATCCATTATTGTTAATATTGTAGATATAGAAATTCATAAATCAACTGGATATTAATTCTAATTTTGGTTGTAATAAATAATCCCCTAGGTGTAACAGAATACAACATGAAGTCCCTAATAAGCGGTTTTATTCTGTAATTCAAAGCTAAAACTGCTTTCAACTCTAACCGGTCCGTTGTACTTTACTACCGAAATTATGTCCAATTTAATTAACTTCAGCACAAGAGTGTATTAGTGAAATAGTTGCTAGTTTTTATATGGCGCCCCGGCTTTAGGATAATGGTTGTTGATGAAAGAGACAACCATCCCCGAAAATTACATGTATGCGAATTGTGCGGTCAAATTAACAACCACTAGAACGAAAACCGTCCTAATTCTGTATAGAAAATTGCTTGATAAAGGGAATTTTGTAGATAGAGTGACAAGTTTTGTCCGGCGCCTCCACCAATTTTACCACGCGTACGTTTCGATATTTCTTATAATTTTCAATAGAATTAATTTATTCATTACGCTTAGATTGTATCGAATTTTAACAAATTTACATTGTTGTTGTTCTGTATTATCACTAATGGTGTGCGCATATAAATTTGATGCTTATTATTTCCAACCATGACCTGCATGCACAACCATAATGTTTTCACAAATAATTACTTCACACTAGTTAGTAGTTGAGGTCATGCTATCTATTCATTTAATGTACTTGAAAATTCGATCAATAAGCACCAAGGAATTGTAAATTTCACACACATCGGTTTTAAGGTTCTTTCAATGTTTGTTTGGCGATTTTAATGTGTAAATTGTTGGTGTTTCAAGGATTTTTGCAAATTTTGGGCCTTATAAAGTTGGTCTTTATTTCTTTATTTTATTCTGGAGTGGGTAGTATTGTCCGTTGTTCGCGTATACATAATTCATTATTGTTCGTTCAACAGTTGTTTCTTTATCGTAAACACCCGAAAATAAAGCGAAAAATTCCCGTTATATCTCTTTTAACAATCCACAATTTTCAATAAATTCGTATATTAAAATTATACAAACAACATCCACGTTCTATATTTATTTTATAATATATGACAAGCAATATCTTCGGCCATATTTCACATATAACAAGTTTTACTTTTGTAGTTCTGTTTACGGACAATGTGCCGTTTTGCAAATTGAATTTACGAGCAGTGTACACACACACATAAGTTTCATTTCAATGTCTGTTCGGTTGATGTATTACTAAATTTATTTTAGAAAAATTCTAAAGTCATCCCTATACGAACGCTGAAATCGGGGGTGAATTCACTCCTCGTGTTTACTTAAAGGGAATTTATCTCAATTTTCGTACGAAACTCGTACAAGTTTAAACGAGTCTCTATTGTTTAATAAAATATCACTCCAGTCTCTATCTGTTTTACGAAATTTATTAATAACAATTCTATGTGGGCGTTTGTTGAATTGTTGTCTACTATCTACACGAAACAATACAAATTATTTGATAATAAGTTATAAGACTGATATCTCTACAATATGATTCATTGTTCGTTGGTGTTTTATTAGAACAATACTGGCTGCATTGCTTTATTAATAAATATGAGAATAATCGAATGTGAGTTATCAATAAATCGGTTAAATCGCGTGTTATTTGAATAATTCCATCGATCCGATAAGAATACTTGTAGTGTTCAATTTGAATAGTTTCGATTAATTTCGTTAAAAAATGGGGAAATTCTTAAATCTAATTATGCATTTTCTTTTTAATATTTCCACAATGTTTATTCATAAACGGCGTAGTTTGGAGATTTACTTTTTATGCTAAACGCGACCAAATCTGAACCGTAATATGTAAATTAGCAATTAAATTCTACCGCTTTAATTTCGGTGGTTTTTGTGGATTTTTTTCGTTTTGTTGTACTTTAAAGAAAAACCATAAAGAATCCATCCTATCGAAATAATTTTACAGTTACAGTTTCCGTTAACAAAACAAAATGATTTGTGTTTCATTTGCTAATCCAAAACAATTGTTTGAAACTATAATTGTTGGATAACAGTACAGAATATGTGGGGGGATAGAGCCGAATTGCACGTTCTTCCATTCTTTTCACTTTATTATTTATGAAGAAACGAATCGAATAATGTTGGGCGGATGTAGCGCATATATTACAACATGACTATAGTAGAAGTGGTGGAGAAGACGGCCACGAAGAAGAAGAAATAACCAGATCGTATATTTAACAAAGTAGGTTCACAAAACCGAGCGTTTTTCGTGGTGGATCTTGATGTAGAAAACGATGAACATAGTAAAGCGATGACATAGTGTGTAGGCGGGGTTGGTACGTTGGTAAGAAGGCGATATATGATCCTACCGGGTCGCTAAAAGCCCGCAAGGCCGACCGCGATATAAGCCGCTATATACACTCACACATATACACAAATACACCAAAAGCAGCCATATCTCACTGTATCCGGTCGTGTTGTATTATACCGTCTCATTTTAACAATATACGTGCCCATAGGTATATGGTTACGTCTTTTTTTTAATTTTTAGGGGTTGATACAGACGCTATCAAAATATGATACATGATACAGTCATTTAAAACTGTTTTAAAGACAATATTTGATTACCGGGTGATTTAGGGTAGGCTAAAATTATAAAAATAGAAGCCCGAGGTAAAAAAATTCAATTTCGCAACTGGATTACATTAAATCTTAATTGTTGGTAAAAAGGTTTCTCACAAAGTGATGATTTGGCAAGGAAATTACTTTAAAATCGTTTCTAAGAGAAAGATTCGCTAATAATTAATGATTTGTAATGGAAGTTACATTCAAAAATCGTTGAAAATCTAAAAATTTGGACCATTCTTTGATTCAGAACAAAAATGCCTTGAAGATTAAAAATTTGACTTTAAAATGCACTTAAGATTGCCTCTAATACCTATTTAAGAGTAGAAATTATCAAAAAAGATTGGAATTTTAGCTTAAAACTAGCTAATCTCTTTTCGGCTAGCAAAATTTGCCAAATAAAGGCGAAATAGTTTATGATAAGAGCACCCAAAACTGCTATTTGGTTAATATGACTGAATTTTCCCCATTACTCATTTCCTAACAGAAATTTTCATCTCATTGTGTGAAAAATGTAATTGTTCCACTGATAAAAGCCACATTTTGATAGAATTTTGACAGAATACAGGAAAAGTGTAACATTTGTAACATCTTCACTAATTCCGCTGTTAAGTGCCAAATTTAGGGCTAAATCGCCGATTTTAGGCTAACTTTTCCTATTTTATTATTTATACCTCTATTTTATAGCTAAATAAGATAAATTTTGTCGCTTTTTCCTGCAAGATGCCAAAATTTTGCGTCTTTACTCTTTTGCCCACAATTTGAGTTGTTTAACGTTACAAGTGTGATTTTTCTTGCAACAAAAATAGCGAAATTATCAAAGTTTTGTTGAAATGTTGCGCCTGGGATTTCTCTTCTAGAATTGAATGTATTTTTCTTGTTATTCCCCTATTATGTTTCCGATATGAGTTGCAATATCTGGTGTGAAACAGATACAGCTCGTCGTTTGAAACTTAATAACATTGATTTAGACTCGAATAAGCTATTATTGGGATTTCTGAAATTTCTGTATAAATAACAATCCGAATTCACTAGTCGGTAAATAGATTCTAAACTCTATTATCAAATGAAATAGCACATATTGCATATCTAGAACGATAGAGACAGACTCAGTGCTTTATAATTTGCAAATCAAACGACTAATGATAGTAATAACAGTCAGTTTAATATTCATAAAAATCGTATTTTTAAACTACAATCTTCAATAATTCAAATCTACCAAAGAAACGGACAATTTGTACAACAGAGGGCGTAGTTCGAGCGAGTCGGCCAAACCGAACTAGACCGACTGTACAAATAGAAAAAATCTAATGTTCTCAAAATATTTGTTTTACGTTTGGTTTGGTGATAGATGATCTTCACCTGTGACGTTCACGACCCATTCTCATTGTTTACTTTGACTTTTTTTGTTCAATGTGTGTCCATATTCAACTTTCTGACGGATACATAAATATTGAATAGACTGGGTGAAGATTTCGAGCGAATATCGATAGAATTTTACCGATTTTCAACGACTCAAAACCAAAAATCGAGCCACAATATTGTTAAATTAAATTTAACACACCTTTGTTGTTGTTATTTTAGAGTTAAGTGAGCTCAAAAGGAATATGAATTTTATTAACTTGTTGAAACTATTACAAGAAAAACAACTCGACTCGTTTGAAATAGACGCGGTATAATTGCTCAATATTTACGAATAACGCTTCTTTGGCGATTCAATCAACCGAAAAATATTCGATCTGAGATATTCTACTACTGAAATTTCGTCATATTTTCCCTTACAATTATGCAAATTTCTTTTGTTATGCCTTCATATTGTGTGTTATGTAGGTGTTGTTTTTTTCTTCATCTTTTTGTGTTTTACCGTTTCTGTTCCATCGCTTTTGTCGAAACGAAAATATTCGTTTACGGTCACTGAACTGTTGTTTGAAATGCGTTGTTTCTATTTTATTTTGTTTGTAGGTGTGTTGTAAGAATTTTTCCTTTTCAAGTGTCTCTCTAGAGAAATTCGGAAATGTATCGCCCGTTTTCACTATTAAATCAACGTTTGTAGTCTTACTAGTAGTTGTAGCAATAATAATAACGAAAATATGTATTTTTTATAGAATATCCGATGATATCTGATTGTTTAAACGTAAATATAGTCAATATTCCATGAATATATCAACTTGAATAAATATTTGTTGAGCCTCTTTCAATTGTGTACATTTCCAGTAATATTGAACACTATTTTTTAATATTCCCCCAAATTTAGTCTATGAAAATATAATTTTCCGCTGAATTCTAGACTTAATCGCCGGTATATCTGGAGGGCCGTTTATGCCACTTGAAACCCGATAGGAAAGTTTCACTTGATGGTACAATCTTCAAGGATTTGACTTGTAATCTCCCCAATCTACCTTCTCCAACATTGAAGAAATACAGTCGATATCAATTATTTCAACAAACAAAACAAACTTTCTCTCCCGTAATTTGCTTTGATGGTTTTCCAATTTTTCCCCAACTCTTCTAGCGGACAAAACTAACTAAATAAGCCCTCCGATAAGCCGAAATTTAAACGTTTTCCACCATCGATCACCCTGTAGAAACCCGTATTTCCATTTCTGATTTAATGATATGTTAGAACAGCCAAAACGGATATATAATGATGGTGTTTTCTGATAATACGATAGGGCATAATTCAAATTAACACGTTTTTTGTTTAACACTTTTTCGAAAATTTATCGCCTATAAATTCCCGAATAAAATCCAACCCTGTTGTTTAGGTTAATATTAGTAAATCATTAAATGACACAAGGGTAGAAAAACAACAATTGGACAAATTGTTAAAAAATTCAACAATTAATTAGTTAATTCTCTATTGTATAGTTTCAACAAAATTGACAAAACTTTTACGCTTTGAATATTTTATACTGGTACTTGATTAAATTTAAACACCACCACTTTCTCGTGGTAGAATTTTGTATTGAAAGAGGGTCGTGTTTGGCGACAAGCACCTCAACTCACATTTCATTTAACATTCCATTATGTCTTTGATTGATTCGCGTATGTCCCTAGTTACTAGCAGGAGACAATCGTACAAATCCACCCTTAACAAAGGGTGGTGTACATTCTAAAATTGCAATACAATTGACAATTTTCGAAAAAATACCATTCTGGTTTTTATGTGTGATTTAGAGCGGAAAATATTCCATGAACTCGCCGAGTGAAACAAAATGGAAATCTCTTAAATAGAATTGATGAGAAAAATAAAACAAAAATTATTAAATATAGAAACCGACTAGTTGTAAAATACTTGTTTTAAATTCGAGAGCTTTTCCTTTGAACTTTACAATTCACTTTGTGCCTAGACAAAAGAATAGTTTTTAAAATAAGGCGAAGAATACATAGCTACGTTAAAGGAATTCACCACTTTTCCACTTGGTAACTCTTTCAAGTGTGCAAATATACTTTTGAATTGAAAATATGCTCGTTTCTTGTGTCGTACGTACAGAAATTCCACTTCTATATTGCCTGTTCCACGCAAATCTTCCCAATTCTAATGGAAACTCCTCTCAATTGTCGGGACTACGTAGCTCACTGGAAAATTGGTAAAAAACGGCTGTTTTTCTAAATTTTTAACATTCAAAGCAAATTTCCCAACGAGCTACAAAGCTCTAATTTGGCCAAACTCACCCTAAAGACTTTCAAAACAACAACTAAGGTCGTTTACGTGGAACAGGCGCTATAATTGTTTTTTCTCCTGCGAATCTATTTAAGAATACGAGGATTTCAAAACGATGAAACGATTCAGGTTGGAATTCTGCGTTCAGCTCTCAAACTAAAGGGAAATGAAGTGTCGGTCTATTATGCAGAGGAAATTAAAGTGGAGTAAATCATATTAGAGTCGCTACTACTTCTACCTATACATTATTATACAGATAGATCGATTCTACCTTTATTACACCACCAGGATATCTGGAACTATTCAATTAAAATTTAAATAAAAAAAATATAGGAATTCTATTTGAGATTCGTTGAAGTTGTGCTACATTTTCCACTTGATTGAATTTTTAAAGTTTTACAGTTTTACTGAGATAAATGAAGTTGTAGAAAGATGAATAGAGGAATTTTCTTTTAATTATAATACTCTTGTTCGATTTCGTAAAGTTTGACAAGAACAAAGAAAGGGTACGGAAAGTTTGTTTAATTACCCAGATGGTAGATTCGTTGTTAATATTGCCACCTTTACGATTGTCGATAAATTTCTTGTCCTTGTTTTTAATATATTACTATTAATGATAACAATAATAATAATAATAACAAAGATAAATATTCATAGACATTTTAATAAATCGAAAATGATCAAACAAAGGCGCGTATACGGGGCTCGCCTTTATTAAATATTGATAAACAGATCGATATTGCCTGAAAGTTAAATATCAAAGAGCATGAAATAGTGAAGCAGTTCTCTTTAAATTGTAGCTACTGGAAATGGAGGTTTTTTCACAAGGAAATATTGATTTATCGATATTGCTATTAATAGTCGCTAATTCTATCCGAAATTTAGCTTTTTTAAATAAATTAACTTCTTCTAGACACGTTAGAGAAAAGGCACAATAAATAAAACTGTGGGAAACTATTCAGAGGGGGTTTTTATCAACATACTTTTGATGACTGGTACTAGTCCCACTAGTCTAGTGGTGTGCTACTATGCAATAAATCCATCCAATGTAAAAGCATTAAGCTAAAGCCCCTGCATTTAAAATGGTAATTACATTTATAGGAGTATAGTCATCGTAAATGGGCCAAAATTCAAGATACGGTTTTACGAGTTTCTACTATTGCCAATGTTGTTTGCTACTTGTCATTTTCTTTCATTCGTCGTTTTGTATTTTGCTCCCTCTCCATGTTCTGGTTTTCGGTTTGCCGGTTCGGGGGTACAACTCAAAAGGCCGCCTGTCAAATAAACTATACGCCCCACAAAAAGCCACCATTCATTTTCCAAAAAGAAAAAAACGGATGAAAGAGAATCACATCACGCAATAAACGTCAACTGTACATACATGTGTACAAATAACTAGAAATTGTAACAATAACCCCGTGTGTTGGGGTTGAAATTGTTTAAAAATTCTCCATTAATCCCCCAGGGATCGAATTATTCGATTTTGCTGATTATAGAGCGTTCCGACAAGATCGAGGGTGGATTTTTAGATATTTCGGAAGACGAAACAATTGTTGTTGTAATTCTATTAGTACTAATACGACAATGAATTTTTACACCCCTATCGTCTTCTATTTTGTGTTCAATTCTCTAGTCTCAGTTCAATCGTAAAGTATATGGACACACATGTGTTTAAGTCAAGCGTGTCAACATTATAACCGGGAATTTGGGACCAGCTGGGTCGGCTATAAACAGCTGATATCCTTACGGCAATACTCGTAAACTTGCTTTTTGTTGTAATTGAAAAACATCGAGCTACCCGGCTGTGGTGTATTAAAATTTTATTAACGACAAGCATTTAAATATTGCAGAATGTTCAGTGTTGATAAAGCTAACGATTATTTCAAAGCCGCCAGTTTTTCGTCTCGTGGATAAGCAAATTAGGGTCAAATTCGACTAGATTGCTAAGCTTCTAGTGGTTCGGAAAAAACAGAGTTTAATATTAGTTTAAGCCGCATTTGGTCCAAAATTTGGGAAATTGGTGGTGTTCAAAAAAAAAGTGGAAACAAGAGCGCCTTATCTGTGCCTAAAATTTGTTAAAATCTTGGAGTAACTTGAATTTTTCGAAATTCTGATTGTAACTAACGAAAGTATTAAAATATTTCCGAAATTGGGCAAAAAATTGCAATTTTTTTGCTTGTGGCTCACTAGAATGCAGGATAATTTCAAAATAAAACAAATTTTATCGCTAAAGTCCTAAAATTTAGGACTAAAGGTGCTAAATTGCCCTAGCACTAGGATCAAAGTTTTAAAACGCTTCGATCTAAGACCAAAGTGTCACCTTTTGGAAACATTCGATTAGAACAATCTAGAAATAAAGCAAATCTCGTTAAAATTCTGAAATTTTGGACATAACTTTTTGAAATTGTATCGATTTTATTGAAAAATTTTGAAAATTATTCGCTACTTACAATTAAACTTATCGAAAAATTGCAATTTTGTACAAACAGTGCTACATTTTTGATTGTGGCAGGATAATTTCAAAATAAAACAAATTTTATCGCTAAAGTCCTAAAATTTAGGGCTAAAAGTGCTAAATTGCCTTAGCACGCTTCGATCTAAGACAAAAGTATCACCTTAGAAACATTTGATTAGAACAATCTGGAAATAAAGACGAATCCCATTAGAATTTTGAAATGTTGGTCATACTGTAACATTTTGAAATTTCGATCTACAGAGCCATCTAGCGTTTTCGAAAATTAATAATTCCATTAGAGCTGAACCTTAATCTCTACAATCACATTTTTGTCGCAAATCGAGCAAAATTACAACAATCCATTCGATTAATCATATCGCTTTAAGGATGATAATAACGAGCATAAAGATCAAGATTAAACTAGAATTACTGTAGAATAAATTTTCAGTTGTACATTTATGTATGATTAAAATTCTCTATGTTGTATATTTAGTAGAGATTTGTAGATTTGTAGTTAATCTCTTGTTCAATTCGAATATTTTACGATATAGTATGGTATAAATACGAATTTCCTTATCAATGCATGTAATCAAATTAAAACCAACATCTGTTTGATTTAAAGTGGAACATCTGAGTGTGTATATGTTGGAATTCCAATTGTCTGTTACAAGGGTGGGAATAATTGAATCGTTACTAACTGGGGAAGAAATCGACTTAATTATAAGAATGATTAAAGATGAATGTGTTAATTGGGTGGATAATTTTTATTTTCTTTACACTACAATTAATATTCATATGTAGATCTCGAATACAGTAAAACAAATTTAAGCCGATCAATGTTAATGTAAATCGTAAATCACCACTATAAATAATCGAGTTTTCTGCCGAATTAACTATGAGATTCAACAGAATTTAGGCACAATTGTTCTTTTTTTAACGATTCTATACTATTGACAATATAATTTCGGTTTCAAACAACACGAATAATTACAATACAATTCGTGTAATTTCGAAGGTGAAGAACGTGGCGATGGTGAGGTTTACCTTTGTGTACAGGGTGCTCAAGTTCACGTAATGTAAGAATCGTGCATTAGAGGTCGACGGGATCGTGCGCACGATTCGTTATAATAGAACACGATCCAGCTTCTTATCGCTTTTTATTGTTCTACCAATACAAAAATCGTACAGACAATAATTGCTTTGGCATCATGTAAAATTATATTGGAGATGTTTCAATGGAAAAAATTAAATTTCTATTTCATTATTTATATTTTCTTTGTTTCAGGTGAGTGGTGGATCGGATCCAATTTCAGGCATTTCCAGCCCTCTGGAGTATTCCGTGAGTCTTCTTTTTTGCCCACTTTTACACTCAATATTACTGAAATAAAACCGACTATTTTACCGTAAACTAAATGATGAAATTCTGTCTTTCTTGCTCGTTTTACACCGATAATCTCCATCTGTCTTATCAGTACGGATATCCTTTAAAAGCCCAACATCAGCAATGATGAGAGCGAGATGCTGCACAATCTAGGAAATATGTAAAGGTCAGGAGTGAGTTAGAAAGAGAGAGAGAGAGTAGGGCGGTCAATGATCTCGATTGATTACAAAGATTAGAAATTTCGTGGATTGACACGTGCAACATATCCAACAACGGTTTATCTAACACGAAAATATAATTTTAACAATGAATTTTAACGTGTCAATATTAAACTTGGCGATAACTGAGGCATTTAAAGCGGTTCGTGTGTGTGTGTTGAAGCCAGAATAAGCTTTTTGATCGTTATCACAATTATACAACAGCATATTGTTGTACAATGAAGACAGACACAAAAGCCAATAGACGAATACAATCGACCCCTTTACTCCCATCCCTTATAATCTAGATTGTAAAGAAGATATATTGATTTGGAAATTCTTTTGAACGCTTCATGGGAATTAAGTTGAGATTCCAAATTTCATGACATGGAGGAAATTGGATTTCTTGCTTCTTTTTCCAACTTCTCTCGCCTCCTCTACTACTTCGACTATTGAAGAAGAACTCGACTGCTACTGGCTGTACGACATGCGAATACCCGTGAGGCTTGTTAAAACTGATGGTGTATACTGTTGCTACAGCTCTATTGCTGCTGCTGCCATCGTTACTGTGTTGCTATTCGAGATTGTTGCTGAATAATTAAAATGACACTTCACTATAATCCTCATGTACGTTCTACAGACATGATTTCGTTCGTATTTGATGGAAACGAACAAACAACATCAAATCTCCATCGGGCTGGATTGTTTCTTTCCATTCAACTTTCCAAATTATTCATAAATTTCTAGTCGATACTCGAGTTCCATCTCATTTTTAATAAACGATACCGTCACAAAATCCGCTACTATCCGCCATATCGTCTCCTATTTCAAAATACGTACAGTAGACCATTTATAATGATAACAATACTTATCGGCGATCGACTGTTGGCGTTTTTAATTTCGAAAAATACGCCACTTTAGATGCAATTTTCAGAAATACGGAAATTACATTTGAAAATAGAACAAGCCCCAATTGTAGGGGCAACTTTCGTCTTTCCATTCATATAAATTTCGTTTAGTTTCATCGACTTTTACTAAACTAAACGGGTGTCTCACTAAAACTCTACAACATAGTTTTTCCGAAATTTCCGGAAACCATGGAGCTACCTAGATGTAGAATTGCATCTAAAATCGCTTGAAATCTGTTATCGTTTTCGAGTTATTTCTATTCCAGTTCTTTTAATGCAATAAAATGTCGTATTATTCATTAATTCGCTCGCTCACGGATCGAAAAGTTACCTGAACCGTATCGCCACTACAACTTGAAATGGTTTCGACGCTATTAATGTGAATTTCGTCTTTTAATTGGACGTTATAAGGGCGTTTTCTTTATTATTATTTCTTTAAACAACCCTATACATCCACTTGATCGATGCAAAACAACCACCATTCCAACCGTCAATAATTGAACTCGATTTCATTCCCATTAAAAGTTTCCCCCGAACGCACTCTATCTCTGTTTCAATCTCGTTAATTGTTCGTTCTTTTCTTTTCTTTTCCGTGTTTAATTTTTTTTTAACGCGCGCTATATAGCAATTTGCATTTTATTCTTGACGGAAATTTTGAAACACGGAAAATTACGGTACATTGTTATATAACATGGACAAAGACAAACGAAAAATTAAAATTTCAGTTTATCTTTTATAATGTTCGTAATTTTTTAGAGGCGCTTTTAGCATTTTAATAAAGAAATTTTAATAATACACTGAAGCTTAACGGTTTTTTGATTCAATTCATCACTATTAAAAGCTGCCACGGGGAGAATCATTCAATAGATTTGGCGAAAAATTGTCGTAAAAGGGATGAATCGAATTGGGGGATATTGCGGAAGAAACAGAACTGGAAACGGATTTTCTCGGTGGATTCGAACGGAAATAGAACAGAAACGGAAAAACTTGGAGTAAAGTGAGAAATTATCGTGGAAAATAACAAGCGTCGCTAATATTGATTGAATTATAAGGGAAAATATGGAAAACTATCGTTTTGGGCTAAGTTTTGGTTAAATAATCTCCAGGAACCCTTCTATGAATGCCTAAAATATTTCACAAATTGCTCGCCAAATAATGCCACAAGAGTAAAATATTTGTATAATTTTTGTAATTCGATGGCAATATAAAATGACAATTTGTGGGTTCGTTAGAATGGGAATGTTTAATGCCCACGGTGTTATTGTTGTTGTTGTATTGTTGGAACAAGTAACGAAAATTTAATTCCAAACTCGACACACGAAACTAGCATTAAGCCGTGTTTGGTTGTTGTAGCAAAACAGTAATAGTAACTAGAACTAGAAATAGACTAGTTGTTGGAATAGTAGCGATAAAATTGTTGGGAAAGGGGGCACATGTCTTATATCTGTTTAGACATAATCTCATTTAAGTAACCCAATTTAGGAATTTCGATTAATCCGCCTCAACCGAACGGTTTAAATTCATCATGAGAAATATAAAAGCCGTGTCGTTGATGCTTTGATGTAATTTGTAAGAGGAATATACAAGTGCATCAAATTTCTCTGTAGATTTGAAAGAGGAACAACCACACCGTCCATTATCAATAAATATCCAAAGATCACTCAGCTAGAAAGTCTTGGATTTCAAGACTTGATCAAGTTATTTCATTATCAGTAAAGTTTCCTCATGTTTAATATTCTACACCATTTCTATAACCATCCATTCAGTTGATTTGAGTAGAGCAAACTAGAGTTGAAGCTCTTTTTATAATAAAAAATAAACTAGCGAAATACTAAAACTAAATGCAATCGTGATATAGTTTGAAGATAATGCGAATTATAATCGAAATCGTTTAACTTTTGGAAAAACTTTCAAGCTCGAATTTCAATCCAACATTTCAACTTTATGTAACACTATTAGATATTTACTTTTAATTAATGTTTTAGTTGAAATATCATTACAGTTCGGTGTAGGAGTTTGGTCCTTTTGGCCAATTATTCAACACACTTTGGTAAATTGCTAGCATTACTGTAAACTAATTGCATCTTCATGTCGGGATCTCAAAATGTCAAAAGTTACAAGTTTAGTTTGTTGTATTTTCAATTCTCTACAGTTTAATAGAAATTACACGATTTTATTATTTCGCATACAAAATAATGTAATTTAAAAACGAGTCTTATTCGTAATTAGAACTTGAAAATCATTGAAGTCGGCCAAAAAACGCCTAAGACTGGCTCAAAATGCTGTTTTTGGGTAATTTTAAGAGTAAAGTTGAGCGACTTCTCGATGAGCTACCGGGTTCAACTTGTACTAAAATATTTCCTAGGGATCCCCCTGCAAATCCTCAAAATATTAATAGGGCTTATCTTTCAATTATTTACTCGAACGTACACATTTTCAAATTCAATTAGATTGTCGTTTTGTTGGATTAAAATTTCGTTAGATACTCGTATCAGCTTGTTATCAGTAATATCAAAGTTTGTTTTTGTAGATTTACCGTATTCGAGTCGCTATATATCTTTCGATTTTGTTGGTAGAGGGAAAAATTCAGTTAACAAACCCACCAACAACTTCTATATTTCTTTACAGTCTAAGTATATACACGTTAAAGTTTTACAAAACTTCTCTCCCCCAACTTTAAAAGCGTACAACAGTAAATAAATGTGTAATTTTTACGGTTTTAACATTCAACCTAGTTGGATAAATATTTGTTGGAAAATCCAACAGAATTTCTCTGTAAACTTCACTAATTATCGAATACTTTAGTCGTGTCTTTATTTATTAATATCTCGATTTTTTAGTATTCACTAACTATAATTCTACAAATTTAAAGCGGCTTAATTTGCGAAGAATACAAACTTGGTTTTACAATTTAATAAAACGTAGCCTAATCAGTGCCAAATCCAATTTAAAACGGACTTAAGATTATGCTTACAAGCTTATATTTGTTCTATTTGAAGAAAAACCGTGGAATTTTCCATAAAAATTACGGCAATAATAAGAAAATCCGAGGAGACAGTCTGTAGGTCGTCAATTCTATTAGCATAGGTCGTGTATGTACCCACTTACAATATAGAAGAGAAATAAATATTGACATAACTGCATCGACTGGTTTTCTAGATTTTTCTCTATTTTCGTCTACCAATATTACATGTGTACATTTTTAATAAAGATGTGGAAAGAAAAAAACCCGATTTCTATTCCTCGACATGGACGTATAAGACTTGTATACACAATTTAGATATAAAACATACAATTTCTAAAACGTATCCATATACCGTGTGTTCCATCTCGATATTCTTAGTGATTTGAGAATTATTTGGACGATTTGCAGGATAATCCCCAGGGAACATTTGAGCGAAATTAGAGCTCGGAAAAGCCGCTCTGATCTGACAATGTTGCGATTTTCACCAACCGACAACACACGTGAAACGATCAAGAATGATTAGAAGATCCTCACTGGATTTTTAGCGATCTTCTAGCCAATTTTCGTCCGGTTAAAGCGGTTTTTCACCTATTAACCAACTAGCATAGAAGTTATAGTTTTAGTCAAAGAACCCCTACTTTAAAATTGGAATATTTAGATAAAACACCCTATAATTAGTTAGAAAAATCATTGTTGATTAATTAAAAGTATATCAAAAGTAAAGTTTCCTGTTTATTTCAGTAATTATCGTGAATTTAAACGAATACAACGATAATTTTATATTGCAATTACTGTTTATATACCAACGTCAAAGGGAAATGTTGATTATTTTTAGTTCTTATCAATATAATCAATGCTGAATTGATTCGTTGTAATTCAAGATTTAATTGAATATTTCCAGTTTGATAAACGAACAACTAGGTCAATAATTATAAGTCAAATACAGTAGAACTTCCCTATGCTAACAAATCTTTTAATTTCATTTGCCAATCTTTACGTAGTGCTGTAGCTTTGTTCAACAATTGCCAAATTTAGTAAAGTATGAATTGAGTTACGACTCAGCCAACTCTATTGAAATACCGTTAGACACAAGTCTTGTAGTATAAAGTTTTGAATTATCTGCCAACTTTATAGCGCAAAAAATTACTTTTAAACAGGAAAACATAGTAAAATTGTCTACTAATGTTTCCGTTTTGTACTATTTTTCAATCAGTAGTATTCTGTAACTTTTTAGCAACTTTTGGTTGCCATAACGCTGGATATTGACAGTGACGTTTAATTGTCTTGCTTTATACTTACCTAGCGTTGTCATGGTAATCTGTTGACAAAAAGTTGAAGAATACCGTTGTAAAATTCAAATAGACATCTTTGAAGTGATGTTTGGCCAAATTTTTTAAGGCAACATTGCGGAAATTAACACGATTTCGAGTTTTAATCGACTTTAACTCGAATTTTTGTTTAGTTTTCAGCTTTATAATCATATATTCGTGTCTTTCTTCATAAAGCAAACAATTTCCCCTGTGACATGACCGATAACGTCGACACTTAACATGTGTAGAATTTATTCCAAATTTAGATAATAGAAATTTTGGTAATTCCATTGTAGTTTTTGTATGTTTTTAGATAAAAGCCCCTACGGGAAGTACACTTATTGTCCTACTACTACCGATTTTTAATTTTCCAAAACAATAATGAAAAGGTATATTATTAATAATAAAAACAGAAAAATTCTAGACCGTAACCATTCGTTGTTTCTAATAAAAATAATGCTTTTGTTAGTTATTTCTCCAAATAATTCTGCTATATTTACAATAAAACAATAACATGTTTTAAAATTTAAAATAACCCAAAAATTTCGGGTCGTATATATTGGAATTTCACGCTTTCGTGATCTTTTATTGTTGAAAAGACGATGGCGAGAAAAAAACTTGGAATTACGCTGATATTTACGAGAAATATGCGACATTTACGACTTTTCTGTAGTGTTAGTGAACGTAATTTGCGCATATTTTATATTGTTAACATCAGCATTTATCCAACAAACCCACCACCTAGTTCAAGGGGTAGAGAACTAGACACAAATCAGCAAAATTAATGAACAACAGTTTTAATTATTGGTTGATTTCTCAATTCTACAACCACAATTTATAATTTATTTATTGATTTATCCGAATTACCCTTATTTGGGGTAATAGTGTAACAATTAGTGGACGTTAATCGAATTCTCCCTCATGTTTAATTCCCCAGTATTTGTGTTTTTCCCGGTGAAAATCTCGTGTTGAATCTCGAAAAAGCTGGTATTTTTTCAGTGGAATTACTTTGACGGGGTTTTCTTTTATTTGGATTCCATTCGGGGTGTTGAATTTAACAAAATGCGTCTTTTACAACAAAAAATTCGAAAAAAAATTGGAAAAACTAGTAATCCAAATGGATTCATTATTAGTGTAAATCTATGGAGCAGGTAGTAGCGTCTGTAATGCCCGGGGTTGTTAAAGTTTTAGAAAAGTTAATAGAGTTTGGTGTTATTTTTTTTCTTTTACTTTTAAACTACTCTATCACAACTTTTAAAAGAATCAATATTAACTTTTTTATAAGTTATTGAAGGGTGTTTTTCTATTAGTCGAGTTAAAATTTCTGTTGTAGTTTCGAAAAACAAATCTCCAGGATAAAGCTCGAATTACACGTTTCCAATTTGATCGTATACAGACCGTTCCATTTTAAGCTTTAGAAAATTTAGAATTAAGTTTGGGGCATTTGTGCCCTTTTGGACCGCTTGATGCACTTTTATAGAGCCCCAAAATTGGGAAAAGTATAAAAAATCAAAGTGATTGAAAACCTCAATTTAGACTTCTTTGGGTTGAGATTTAAATCTCAAGCGACTTACATCAAAATAGAACAATAAAACAGTTTTCAAGCTGAAGTCTCCAGTTTGAAGTTCCTTTGTAGGGCCTCTGAAAATTTAACAATTTTCCTCGATTTCGGTTTTTAAATTTAGATCCCAATCGGAGGGCAGTCTTCAGTTAGCTCGAGATTGATTTTCAGGCTAGATTTTGAGACAGTTCTGCCTTGAATCATCAACTTTTGGATAGTTAGAGCTTCCCAAAGACAAATAACTAGTCAGGGGCTAGATTTTCTTAAATCCCTTGCTTGATACTCAACTCCACTTGATAGACTATCAAATTTCACTTCGGAATGTTTATCTGACAAAAATACTTGACCATCTGTGGTCTAAGTTCCAATATAGAATCATCAGGTGTATTCTTTCTAAAATCTTTATTATAATTGACAATAGTAGACAAGAAAAACAAATTGTAAAGGTATAGCAATGGAAAGGTGTTGAATTTGTCGAATTTGAGTTGAATTGTTGGATGGGTGAAGCACTCGGTACGGTTGTTAAATTCATATTTGATATATGCAGGGAATCTCCATTTGTATATTTAGATTTAGCTTCAATATTATTCTATATTATGTTTAGTTTCTGTTTGTTTTCAGCGTTCTGTAAATAAAACTTGAAAATGTATGTTTATTGAAATATGCATATTATGTTTGTCTTTTTTATTTTAAAATTTTACTCTACAACACGCTATATTTATATCTCTATATATTCCTCCACTATCTATCTATCTACCTGTTGTTATTTGAATCTAAAATAGAATTCTAACAATAATTATTATAATTTAGATTGTTGGAAAGAATTATTTGAAATTTATATCGTTAATTTCCTTTGTTGTTTTGCATTTAAACTAAACAAATACACACACCTATTTCTCACTGCCCACATGTGTGTAATATCAGTAGTCCATGTTCACGGCATAGTACAATCATTGCCCTGATTAATGCCAACAAGGTTACCACAACATTAATAGGATTTAAAATATTCAAATTAATTCCACACAAACAGTAATTACATTTGCAAGTGAACTCGCCTGCATAAAATTCGTTCCTCTCTATCCCTACTAGTTGAAAATAAACAAATCTATAAAGAATTCTAAATACGCGAAATACGCAAATTATACCGATTAATAACGAAATAAATTCAATATCGTCGATTGAATTCAAAACTAACCTACCGGACACCTTTACAACGATTTTATATTGCAGACACCTCCGCCTTACCAACCCTTGAACATTGTCGACTATACGGGCTGCAAACAGAACCAGTCAAGTGTCCAACCCAATTTAAATAATGAGCAATTCGTGTATAATTCAATTTGAATACGAATGAATAATAATGAAATGAACAAAATTTGGATCGATTCAAATATTTAAACTAATTTAAAGAAAATTACAATTGTTAAATGTTTCTCTATGTAAATTAAAACGTTGTTTGTCTCTCCAACAACACGGATTACACTAATTTAAAAATTGTTACTCTCCATTACAACAATCGTGTTTTATTTTGGAAAAATTAAATTAAAAAAATAAACAATATAGTGTAGTTGGCAATAAATTTTGATCAATTGGTGTAATTTCGTTGTAATTTGCTATGATAAAATACGTAAAAATAATAAATATATAGTGTAGTTTGATGACAGCGTGTTATTTGTGTGAAATAAATAGGATTCGTTGGAATAAACGAACAAAGAGGAAAATTACCACACACACAAATACAATAGTAATTATAATTAAGTGTAATTTTTATTTGTACATTGTTACATAATTGGTTTCTATGAAATTGTCCAAATTTTAAATGATTATATTCGTTCCGACACATAATTCAAGTTAAACGCTAATGTTTTTCGTAATTACCAGCATTGTGAGTTGTTGAAGAAATCAATGCCCTCAAAGTTCGTCTGGAAATCGCATAAAAATCCAATTCTTCTCACCACAAGCCAATTAATTTCAGTCTTTTTTATATTTTTAAAGAATTATAGAATAATTTTAAAGTATATTTCAACCATTCTGACTCATTTACGCCTGTATCTCGTTTTGGAAAATTGCGTATTCTAACCGACTTCTAAATGAACTACGAGGTTCTAATTCTGCTAAAATAATCTCCAAGGCTCCCTATAAATCCCTAAAATATCTTCTAATTATTTGCCAATAGATAAGGGTAGTTATAAGAACATTAGAGCGGTATATTTCGAAACAAACTCCCGGCGCATCCACCATTTTTACAATATTTCCTATTATAATTGAAATAAATCGAAATAACACAAATTATCAAAGAAACCGTATTATACGGGTACTAAATAGTTTTAAATTGTGTTATACTGGTCTGAAAACCGTGTACTAAAACAACTGTTGTAATATTGATTCAAATTTGGTAGAGACCGAGCAAATCGACCACCCTCGTATTACAATTGTAATATGCCCAAATAACGCAAATTATCGAAGTAACCGTGTTATATTGGCCCCAAAACCGTGTATAAAACGGAATTGTTGTTTATAGTCTATCAAATTGATTGAATTTTCGAGTAAATCGTCCTATCTAATGAAGCAACTACCCCATCGTGAAAGAGCTCATTAAATATTTTTAGTGTAGTATTTTGTTGTGTTTATTTCAATTTTATACGAGGCAATCATTCGACAGTTTCGTTCTCATTAGTTTTATAATTAAAATTAATAGGATTCTGTTTTAGGATTAATTAATTAGACGACTAATTGGAGATATAAATTTAAATTTTCCAAGACGGAAAAATTCTGTCTCTTCAAGAATTTAGACGTTTAAAAGTCGGTTTAACTAATTTTTTTTTGGAAATTCCAGTGATTATCGTTGGCTTTTGTTTTCTATATTTCATTACTTAATTTTCGTCAATTTTCTCGTCGAATAAACATTCTTTATTTCCAAACAGTAAATCTTATTTTGGATTGTTTTGTTGTTCTTACTTCTGTTGTCGTTTATTTGCTTTTTTTTCTTTTATTCTGTCTTCACGTTGAAAGGTAAACATAATTTAGAGTTGATTTAGTTGGTGACAGTTTGTAATGATGATGATGACGATCGAGACAACAGGAAAAAATAATATTTGTTTTTCACAGTAACAGCAACGAAAATAAGAAAAACCAGTTGTTATTTTATAAATAAATCCAACGATATTTCTATTTGTATAGAAAAATATAGTTTACGTTTCGAATATGAAAAGATCATTAGAAAAAATCATCAAAAGAAACAAAGACATTTATTAATAACGGGATATTTCTCTTCTTGTTGTTTTTTTCCCTGGTTGTCTTCTGTTTTCTTATTTTTGTTTCTGACAATTGTCGGGAATAACAATGACAAGATTAATTCAATTTTTCGTGTTTTTTATAGGCATTCCTCCCCAATTCCGACGTCCTTTCACGATACAGAAACAAGCCGAAAAAAGACTGATATTTCTACATTAATACAGATTTCCCTTTTGATAGGTCTTGTTTTATTACGAGATTCGTTCGTGTTTTAATGATCAACATAAACAGACTGTTGGTGCAACAAATATACAGAGCACCTGGAGGATTGGATGTGTTTTTGAGGAGAATGACAACGTTGTCGACGCCGACAACGACAACGATGACATTCCACCAAGCGGAAATATAACTACCTCGTCTCTTACTTCAGAATAATTAAGTTATATTGTTGTAACGACTGTCATCATATTACTCTCTCTCTACCACAAACTCTGTTTGTCTCTTCCATTACGAACTTATAGAATAATTTGTTCTAGAAGTTTCTCTATCTTTAGTGTCAAATTAAATTTCATATATTATTATGCGATTTGAAGTTTGATGTTTTCATCATTGCATTTATGATCGTGATGGCGATGAAAAATGCTTTTAGACGATTATATTGTCGAGTTCATTAAGGAAATCAACCGATTTTTTCTATTTACTTTGGAAACGTTGCAATTCTAGCGAGAACAAAGGATTTTAACTAATTAGCAACTAGTATGCCAAAACCAGGCACGAAGAACTAGATGGAAGAAAATACCGGCTCTTATTCTATTTTGTTGGGCAGTTATTTGAGTAAAATTTGGTCTTTTACAAATTAAAATACCTTTCTAGTGTTCCGATGAATTATAATTTTTCTCGAAAATTAAGAAAAATGGCAGAAGGTTGTCACATTTTCTCAAAGCTCATAGAACATTGGCCCATTAAAAGTAATTGTTTCAAGCCAGTTTGTAATCAGTTCCATGGTCTTCAAGATTATGGTGAAAAATTTGCTTATTTTCCTGGTACAATCGCATAGAAATGGGCTTTTTTGTTTACTAAGTTCCGCATAGATGGCACTGTTATCGCGATGTTGATAAGTAAGGATTCTACCTTATTTCCGGTTTGGCCAAAAATTGCTAGAATTTGTACCAAAAATCGTCACAAATTAGAAAGGCAAAATTTCCAAAATAACAGTTTATTTAGAAACGACGAAACTTCCAACGGAACATTCCTGTAGGGATTAGTTTTATAATGAAAGCTTCTCGTTTCTTGTCTTTATGTTTCCGTTTTTCTTCTCTCTTTGTCCTCTCGTCTCGTTTAAATGCATCATCTAAAATATGGTGTTCTTAGTCTTGTTTTTCTATTTGTTGTTCTAGTTAGAAGTCATTGTTTAAACTTGATAAACAATGCACGATTATTCGAAATGTCTAATACAATGCACCTGCACTAAACACATGCAGAGATCTAGTCGAGAGATAGACGAGGAGGTAGATGATGATGATGATGATGGTGCTTTCAGTCTATTAGGGAGATTGTATAGTTGAACAGCATCTCACCAATTGTATGTCAACTTCAATAATTAATTAGTCTACATTGAAGACAACATACACTACCATGTCATCTTCATTCCCCTACCATATTATCTCTCCTTCAATGAGTTTGTAAAGTACGTACATACATCTAGTTCTATTCTATCAACATTGATACTCTAACTACCCTTACGAATTGCTCTACAATTTCAATTTGAGTTTCTTTTTGTTGTCCTTTGATTATGTTAGAAACAAATATATGTATTGTTGTTGAAGCAAAAAATAACGTAAATATAAAATGAGGGGATGTTGAAATTTTGTCTTCAATAAGCAGGGCAAAACAATGCGAACAAAACTTCTCTAATTACAAAATTCTCTCTCAAGTCTCTCGTATTTTCTTCTATACTGTTGTTAGATATCTGCGAATGTTGTAGTACTTGACAATTTCAAAGTTTTTAGTTAGAACGATAAGAACGTGTATTTCATATTAAAAAAGATTAGCTTTCACTTTTTCGTTTAATTTCCACGGTGAAATTGTTGAAAATCGAAAAGCACGCCGCTATTATTAGAGATCCATCTTTATAGACGAGTATATTAAAAATTCCGTACAGATTCTTGAACGACGACGACGATATGTTGTTTAGATGATAGTTTTATTAGAAAATAGTCGTTGTTATCCATCTAGTCTTTCACTATATCGTACAGACAAGATCCAATCACAAGTTTCAATAAGGAATGTCCAGATTCCGAACATGGTTTTGAAATTGTTTGTCGTCTCTTGTGTCTCAATTCCTGTTACAAACAGAATCATATCGAGTGGAATGAACAAATAACGAAACGCAAATAAGAATAAAACAGCGTATATTCGTATTTTTTACACCGTGTTTTCATCACCTCTCCTATTACTACTTATTGCTTCATCTACAATATAAAAGGCATGTTATGAACAGGAAACTTTTATACGAGACGAACGAGTCGAAAAACTATACATGAGGATATTTTATATTGTATTCTACTCGGAAATACGTGTTTTTTTTTGTCGAGATTGATATTGAATTTTTGTCGACAACTTTTATCTACACACAACATTAATGGGGCGCTTTTATAACTAACAATGCCGCTCGTTTTTCCTTTCCTGTACACAACCGGCGAAGCCACAATAATTTCCACTAAATATAACTCAATCTTGACGATATTCCAAGCTTTCGCCATCGAATAATTCGATGTTGATTGAAGAAAACTATGATTAAATTCGGTATTTATCCGGGTATCGGAAATTCTAGCAGATTAATGGTAATAAGCGTTGCATAGAATATTTTACGATCCATTTATGTTGGGCGCAAATGTAAACTGTGGTTAATATTCTAAACACATAAAAATTGTGCAATTTCAAATACTGCTACTTTATTGAGTGGAAATTGAGATGGTGAATTTATAAAATTAAAATTATTTTGTAGTTGTACGAAATAGGATCATTTATTCGATTCGTTGTAGCTTTTAAATCTCAATTTGGTCAAACAGAGACGACACGTCTAGTACGATTTACTAAAGTGCCATTTTTCATACTGAATTTCAGTGGCATTTTCAGGAAACTTTTCATTTATATCCAAGTCTCTCCCTGTTTTTTCCGCCATGTCCATTCATTTCTGCTAGACAACGGGCGGATGGAAAAAATAAAATAAAATAACACACAACTGGGCGCCCCTTTAGTATATTTCAAATGTCAGAACCAACGATTAGGAACATTATATCAAGGAATAATAATAATGATGATGATAGTGATAAGAATGATAGTAATGATAATATATAAAGTTGCAAGTAATAGATGCAATTTCTGGTATTAATAGTAGTGGGAGAATTTAGTTGCGGTTGACCTGTCACTAAGTGGTCTTCTATTACTAGTTTTGTTAACATTTCTGAAACAAATTTCCAAGTGAAATGGCACGAATACTGTTCCACCATTTCATCTGCTGGTATTTGATCAAATTGCTGAAATTTCAAGACAATATCTTATCACAACAACAATAATAATAGGCTGTTATAGTTTCAAATAAGCTAAAAATTAGAACCAAGCGTAACTTTATCCCACACTCGATTGTTGTTGGAAATTTTAAGGCCTTAGTCAAAGTCCTCGAATCTTCCCAAATACAAGTAAAACGCCGATTAGGTGCCTTTTATCCATCAAACTTGAATCCTTTAAGTGGTTTCTCTTTGACTTTGTTGTCTTCTATACATAAACGTTAACTTTCTTATTAAAATACTTTAACATTATATAGTAAATATAATGTCGTTACCTATAGCCAAAGCTCTCTACCAACTTTATAATTCTCTTACGATAGTTCCATTGTGAAACTTGCTACTTGGCAGTAGTTCTAAATCTGCCAAGTTAATAGTGTTAGGGCCTTTTTTGGTAACTTGCATGTAACAGTTGTGCCAAGCTTAAACAACATTAACCTCACACAATAATAATTAACAAACAACAATACGAACGAAAGAACGAAAAACACAACTAAACTAAACAAGTATGAAAAGTTTTGTTAGAATAATAATTGTTGAAAATAGAAATATTAGAAAATTTCCTTTTAAACCGTTCCACATGCGATCTATTCCAACAACAGTTTTGTATTTTGTAAAAGAGAACTTAACGTGCGTTGATCGCATCTATAATTGCTCAGTATATTCTTCAACAATGTTGCATAAACAACGATTCGGGATAAAATTTAAATTAATTTAAACTAGTCACGTTATAATGCCCATGTAAAGATTGTGGTTAACTGTACGTTTGCTAAATCTTCATGTAGATTCTACGGTCAATAAGAAAACGTCGGCTTGTTTGAAACCAGGAACGAATAAGTCGAGTTGATTAGCTACAGGCTCGATTCGAGGCTCAAATTGTAGTTGCTTCGACAATGAAAACATTTCTTAGTCCTCATTCAATTTAGTCTTTTAAAAGTCCAGGAGCAAAGCCAGCTAATTTTGATAAAAATCGTTTTTTTGAGCGGAATTTTAGAATATTTCCTTGTTATTGTTGCAGCAAGCGTTCAATTTCTTGTCACTTAAACTATTTAAGAAAACCTCAAGAATCCCCTTTTAAAATGCCATGAAACGTTCGACAATTGGATCTTGTATGGGATAAATTAGAAACAAGGTTGTTTTTCACTTAATTTTCCAAGTTTTCCACATGGAAAAATCGTCTGCAAAATAACGACGTTTACTGGGCGAAAATGACTAACGAATTTCCCAGAATTTTCAGAAACTGGACTATACTGTTCCCGTATACCTAAGCTTTCATATAAAAATTCACTATTTAAGTTTGCTTAGATTTTAGGTTTTCCTAAGATTTGGAAGGAGCTTGTGACAAAGTTATAAAGAAAGAAATTCTCTTTCCAACGGTGACTCAGACATTGTTTCAAGTGTTAAAACAAGGGAGAAATCGTCGATCGAATATGCTGATTTTTAAGGAGTTCTATTCAGTGACCTGTTGAAATCCATTCGCTAGCCCAGTTTTAAAGTTTCCACAATTATTATCATCATCAATATTGCAAATTTACTGAATTTCCACTAGGATTATTTAGTTTAGATGGAACAATGCAAACAATTTAGCCAACGATTAGTCTTGTAGAGTTCCAACAACTTTAATAATCTGAGAACAATAAAACTATTGACCAGTTTCGATTTGTATTCAAATCGATTACGAATTGCGATTATTTTTTGAAATTTTTGATTGTTTTAATTGAGTGAATCAAACAAAGAATTCCGGTATATTGCATGCCTTCATTGTATTCAAATCTAAAGAGTTGACAAGGATCAATTATAATTAACAGACGACACAATAGCAATCGTGCCGGTTTTCGCCTATATTGTATATGTGTATTCGATTTTGATAACGCATACATGTACATAAATACAGACATATATAGGATATACAATGAACAATAATGCCGCAATGGCGTGGGGGTGTGGTCGGCCGCCGATATTCTGCGCCGGATGTCAATCTAATAAATGTCACCGTGCCGGCTTGCGTGCGTTATTAACTGCTAAATTAATTGCATTTTCTTTGACATTTCGATTTTAAATCACGCACCACAATTCCTGGCCAGGTGTGTTATTAAGGTGTCAACTGCTGGCTCTCATCGTTGCTTATCGAAGCCGAAAAAGATGGTGATGATGGGCAAAGAAGGTGCGGAATTGTTTTGTTGTCGTACGTGATTTCGCATAATTCCCAAAAATAAATCGAATCGATGGAAATTTCCAAGACAACAACAAAGGAAATTTATTTCGACCATCATCAACTTCAATACGAAGCGACAGGCAATCTCTTGATTTCAACACGACAATGCCTCATTCTTCTAGACCCCTTTCAAATATTGTTTCTTCCGTTTATTTTTTCCCGGTTTAGAGGGCTCGACACAGGAAATAGAACATTAATTTTCTAGTTTCCATGCAATCTCGCATTAACTTCCTAGTTATTCTACAACTTTTGTTTATTATAAACAAATAAAGTTGTAGACTAAATTGGAAACGAGTTTAGTCTTTTATTGTCTTTTCTCGGTGAAGAATTCGTTGGTATGTTTTGTTGAAGTTTCAATTTGATCTCGAACACTGTCACAAAGTTTCTTAACAAAAGAGAAGATCATTGGCCAAGTTTCGTTCAATAAAGACAACGAAATTGATCGTTTTTCGATGTTGTTTTAATCAAACGAAACGGTTGTTGTTCAATTGTTGTAATAGTTGTTCGTCGGTGAAAAAAAATTGTTAAAATAACGATGTCGTTTGTTTACAGACGTGCACATCTGCGAAACTGCTTAGAGATACTTAAGGAAATAGTACCGTTGGGTCCTGAGGCATCTAGACACACAACACTAGGACTTTTAACGAAAGCAAAAAGGTTTATAAAGGTGAGTTTGTATTATAGTCGAAGTTTTCCCATATACATATGAATATAGTTGCGTTTTGTATGTTTAACGACTTTCGAGAATTACACAAGTTGAAGTTTACACGATACTACAATATCATCATATTTATTCAAGTTTTCTGTTAAATTACTGAAATTCATATAGATTGGAAAATTTTTGTATAAACACAGCCGGATGCCATTCTCTAATTGGTTTCGATGCGTCCGAATACCAATCGTTCAAATCCCACTGTCCATCACTGTCGCATAAAATATTGTTTTTCACATTCCCAACTAAAACATATTTCAATCATTCGGATTTATATTGAAATTCTCTGATTTTAAATTAATACCCAACGTTTTTTTACTTGTTTTATTGTAACCGGAACGTATAATTCGTTGCTCATTCATTGTCAAAGTCCCGTCGTCGTTGTCGTCTATCGATATCATCTTATTTGACATTTAAATGCTGCATTTGCATCCAACCCAATGTGGCAATAGTCGGACGTTCTCTCTGTTTCTGTTGGAAATGTCGTTCGAGTGAAACTTTGATCCTTTCCCGGTTTTATAGAAACCAGACATGTGTTTTATTTCAATAGTTGATTGACGTAAAATTTCGAGAATAATTTGAATTTTAAACAACAAGACAGGGGAATAATACAAACAACAAAGAACCAAACAAAAGACAATGTTATATAATAAATAACATGCAAATAGAGAATTGAAAATTGTTGGTTTATAATTTTAGCTATTTGTAATTATGGTGGATGCGCCCGACTATAGAGCGTGATTAACATTCTCCAAATTGTATGCGATTTTATAGATTTAATAAAACTTGTAGCGTATAATCAAAATCAACATTAATTCCATTTGAAATGCACGTAATAAATAGCACATAGAAAATCTGTAATTAAATAAACAAGCAATTTTGATGAGCAACAATCTACAGTCTGTACAATCGGAGATACTCCAAAAATTACGCCAATCAATCGAACATTTTTAGAAATTTCGCGGAAACAAATTGCTTTATTCAATTTAACCGAAATTGAACAGAATATGGAAATAGAAGCTGAAATAGAAACGAAAAAACTTCGGGGAAAACGCAAATTTTCGTGAACTTCCCGGAAAACTAACAAGCTTACCGGAGAATTCGTGAGAAATGCGGGAGACACCTTCGATTTACTATACACGATAAGATAATCATTGGAAAATTGTTAATATTTACTCATCTATATGGTAAATATGATTCTTTTTACCAAAACTCATGCTTCAAGATTTCCCTTGGAAATTTGAATTCAATTGGAATTTTCCAAAACAGAAAACACAGGTAGATACTCTTTGAAATGCTCTTTCTAACGCTACCATACTCACTTTAATAGCTCATCAAACAAGCGAGATATCGATGGTTGAAAATCCGGGAGATAAATCGGAAAAGAAACCTAGTGTCGAGTCTATAATTTTCCGGAAAATTAACAAATCTAATAATAATTTTTTTGAGATTCTTAATTGGAATTTTTTAAAGCAAAAACACCTTTAGATGCTCCTGAAAATGCGTTTTCTAATGCAACTTCACTACTATTAGTAATATTAATAATTTCCGTTATATTTCCGTTTAAAAAGTGCGGAAATAGGATAGAGAACCGTGATATCTCTAAAACTAATCCAAGTTACATTAACGTAATTCTAATTGAAATTGTTCGTTTGCTTTAAATTTAACGAAAATTCCTATCCTGCAATATTCTCAGCAAATACACGAATAAATTTCGTGTTTACGTATTTGTACCAAGTTTAGAATGATTTCGATTTCCACTGATTTAGTTGGGAAATATTTTCGTAAAGTAGTTTAATTTCATGGCAAATCTACGGTTTCTCGTTCTTTTCATAATGCCGTGAAATTATTTAGATAACAGTTGAATTATAATTAATTCAGTTAATGTAAATTTGCATACAAATCCTTGGATGTGTTCAGTTTGCACAGTTCATGACAGAATTAGTTTGAATTGCCAAGTAAAAACCATTTATACCAAATATCATTTATATTCACTCAACCAAGAGTTATATATCTGTGTGTTTACTGTTTACTGTTAAGTTAAACCATGATAGTATAAATCAATAATCATCGAATATTAGGCGAATTTCGGGATTATTCAACGCTATTTGTGTGTCTCCCTCACTGACTGTGGTGTTAGATATTTGGTGTTCCTATTAATCTAATTCAAACGGTTACCAAGACTACGCAAACACAGTAATCATCTGTTATAATCACACAGTTCATTGCATATCATTATCAACCATAAAAGTTGATACAGTATCGAATCAATAGAAGATTTATATGTTGTCTTTGATTTACAACCAATGGATGGGAAACAAGAAATTTCGTGGCAATATTTTATTGCCGCCATTCCTGGATAGTTCCGGGAAATAACAAGAAAAAATCCACGTGTTTTCCACCAATCCAACAGATAAATCGACGATATTCTTTATCGGATATTTATTAAAACTATATTCATAATTTTGCAATAAAATCCCCCTTATAGCGAAACTTTTAATCAACTTCCCATAATAGTTATCTAGTCCGGAGTAATATAAGGTGCTCGACTATTTTACTGGTTGTAAATTTTACAATTTTACAGCTTTACTACCTTGCAATCAATTTTTACATAGATGCACTCTCGCTAATAATTGCATTGCTCGATATTCGAAATATTGCGGAAAAATTGAATTATCACGAAAAACGAACAGTTCTACCGGTAAAATTACAAAAGATTTGGAAGGCCCTTGATTTTTTATGTACTGTTAGAAATTATTGAGGAAAGTATGTTCCCAGATTATCCCTTGTAACTCGGAATTCAATTGATTTTTTTCGAAATAGAAAAAGCCTTTGGCTACTCCTTGAAATACTCGGTCCAATGTTATTTGATTCGTTACAATATCTCTGGAAATAAGCGACTTATCGACTGTAAGAAATTAGCAACTCGCGGGCCTTCCATTTTCTATCAAATTCCCGGAAAACTGACAAATTTATTTTGAAATTTCTTGGAGATTTGGAAAGCTCGTGATTTGCCGCGTATGATAAGAAAATCGTTGGAAAATCTTCAATATTTGCCAACTCTAGGGAAAATTTTGAAACATTCAACTCAGAATTCTATCGATTTTTTACATCAAGTTCGATTGTATCCGTGACTTTATATCGTCGAATAAGGGAGGTATCGGGTATTAAAAAGTTGTGGAAACAGAAATTCCGCAATTGTCGAACCAGAAACAGACATCCGTAGCATGTAATTTGTAAATTGTCCTATCTCCAGTTAGATTTTTTGATGATTAATTTCGATGAAATCCCAGCATGTGCTTCTTGGCTGTTGTTGGGCGGTGTGAAGACCGAGACTATCGTCCCCGAAATATAATGGCCGGATTGTTTTACTCCTCTTGAAAGACGGAAATGTTTCAAGCCCATCTTGAACAGAGTATAGCAACAATATATCATCCATAATTATGAATAATGACTAAAGCGACCGTTTCTCTCTGTCCGCTTCTAGTTAATGAATACTTGTTTTGTATTTCATTTTGTGAAGCGTTGGAATCTTTGAATAATTGCCTGCCCTTATGTGCCCTTGTTGTTTCTATTGTATAGAACGCAAATCTTTTCGTTTATTTTCAGTAGAAATCGACGAATTTTTATCGATTTAGATGTGTTGTTAATTCAATTATTAACGCGAAACTAGCCCCCATATCTTTGTTCGTTGAGTTACTCGTTTCCAATGAATAACGACCATGTAATCATTTATTAACATTCTCTCTTTATACGTTCACTTCACCTTTATCCCAACAAAAACCCTTCCTTTTTCAAATACATTCGCAATATAAAAGCGGAATATCCCCGATCTTACAGGTTTTCTCCCAATTTCTACTAAATCTCAAATATTCTATCAATATTACCGAATTCACTAATAGAAAATAATAAAAAAATGGATAGTAATAGGATTAGTTGGTTCTTGTGTGTTGAGTAAAGAGAAATAACGATAGAACATGGGGTGTAATGTTGAAAGAAGCTTTCGCTTTGAATAATGAACAATTTTTTTTTTGGTTGAATGTATGTGTACTTGGTTCCATTGTGTGCCGAATCTCGTTCGTCTTTTCAAAGCTTCTTAACGGAAAAATCTTCGAGTCCATCCATGCTGACTAAGCTGCTTCTAACAAAACAGCAAAGACGAAATCTCCCAACACTGATTCGATTTAAGAAAGCGAATATCGCCAACATTCCACAATAATTGCGTCGATTTCGATCGAAATTATTGTCTCATCGATTGTGTTTATAAAATTGATAAAGGCTGATAAATGGCGACGACTCAGAAAACACGCGCCTTGTGGGAGTTGAATGGAACAAAGGCTATATTGGCATACTGATTTTGTTGTTATTGTTGTAACAATACGATTACTGATGATTCCTGCTTCTAGCAACGACAATAATATAGGTGCAGGTAGATAGAAAGTGGATCAATATGCCCCAAGAGCGGACTTCCGTTGCTGCCTGTTCGCCGGAAATTTAACTTTCAGCAACCGTAGGCAAATCATTGATATTTATTGACATAATCGAGGAATTGGTTTTGAATTAATGATAACTGTGCGTATTCGAAACTATTTCCACTTTTATAACACGCGACAAAATATTAACGCTATTGTTATCTGGGAAATTTAGATAAAAATTGTATTGTGACGCTTTTATTTCGTGTTTATTCTCTCCTGTTGTTGTTTTTTTTATCTCGTACTATTGATGTGCATTTATATTGTGATGCATTATTTACAAATTTACATACAATTTCATGTTAATATGCAAACAAAAGCTCTTTGTTCCGGAAATGTTCTCTCTATAAACGATAGATAAAACACAATGTACTGAAATTGCTTTTTCAAACCGATCGTATTGGCTAAAATCTTTTGATATTTTCTAAACCATTTCCATTTATATTGTTGTATTCGGAAAACCTCACCAATATCGACGGCATTACGTCTAATTTTCCACTTTCACCGGCAATTTCCTTCGATTCAATTAATGTAAAAAATAGACTCGAGCTCTACCGCTTTTATAATTGTCGTTATTTAAAAATGTCGTTTTTTTCTAGAATCTTGAAGACAAGGAACGTAAACACACAACGCACAAAGAACAATTAAATCGCGAGCAAAGATTCCTAAGGCGACGACTGGAACAACTCTCCCATAGTCATGCCATGTCAAAACGGCGCTCCGTATCGGAGTGTTCCTCATCAACAATATCCAGTAATCATTCAACGGCGTCACTTTCGTCGGCACCTTCGCCTATTTCCGAATCGGGTAAGTCAGTTCGCATTACCTAAATTCTTAGTGTAAATTCGAAATAAGGAAGATTGATTCGCGATTATCGATGTGCAATAATTCCACGGAAGATTGAAGGGTAACTGTGAAACCGTAAAATGAACCAACTTGACAACGGAAGCATCTCAATTAGGCTAATATTCCAATCATATTGCATATCATCAATCAAATATTCAACATAGAAGGGAAAATTCTCGAAATAAACAAAACATAGTAGAAATAAGGGGATGCTCGACAAACAGACGAACGGAACCTAACCAATTTGTCTCAAGTAGGGAGAATATTGATAAGTTGTCAATAGTGGTGGTGGTTGGCGTCCATATTCACATTTCAAATTTTGCTACTGTTGCTACAAAACCACCACCCGTTAACTCGGAAAGACTCCCCTGGCACGCACCATCAGTTCGGCTTCACATGCGATCTATAAATTACATTTCATCGCCGTCATTTATATAATTACGAATGCCTAACTGATTTTGTAATGTCACTGCGAACGTTATTAATGTTGGTCGCTATTTCATCTAAAAGTAAACGATTTTTTTTTAATATATTGAAACAATTCCGATAAATTCCCGACAAATCAATAAGAAAGTTGTTGTTAGTCGAACTGATGGATTGAAGCGTGAACTAATTAGATAATCTCGAATTCGTATTGAATCGTGCGTAATTAATTGTCGTCTGTGGTTGAATTAATAATGAATTATTTGAAGAATTAATCGAACCGCATTCAGCACAATTTCCACAAGCATCACAATAATTTACAATCAAATTCTAAAAATAAAGATACCGGCAATTAATTTCGTTTTGAATGTAATGCAGTCGAAGGCTGTAATTGAAATTAAAATTCACAACTTGTCTTCAAGGATTTTGGGTGGGTAATAATGTGGTGCAGCAATTAGTATATAATGCACGCTTTGTAGCTTATGAACCATAATAAGGGGCGCACGATGTTGCACAATGTCCTGAATATTAACAATAAACCTCGATAGACTGCATATACAATCGTAATAATAACAACAATAACAATAATAATCACATAGGCGATTGTGTTGTTGTTTTGCTATGCAGACGTGACACCAATCATGCTGTTCATAACATTTCATTTTCCACGCAAAAAAAATTCAACGTACCTATCCTTAAATAATCGATAATAGAAGGAAAACTAGCTGGAATTTAAAGTAGAGAAACCCAGTTGAAAACCGTTATTTCTACAATGTTATTTCAAAGATTTGTAGAATAATTTTAACGAAATTTGGGCCTTGTAGTTCATTTGAAAGTTGGCCAGAAACGGTCGTTCCTATTACAACTTTCAATAGAAAGAACGACTATATCGATTTTTTCGTTTTATTATAGAATAGATGGAATATTTTGCATTTTTAATGGGGAAAAGCGAGAAAAATCAATATTGGGACGATTCTTGACTGTCGTAAATATTCTTGAATCACGCATTATCTAAAGAAAGTATATTTGGCCGACTTGCCGATGAACTACGAGGTTCAAGTTTTGCTCAAATATTCTCTAGAGACTAAACTATACCCCTTTATCGCTAAATGGTCTGCCTGATAAACAGAACGAAACGCGCATTTGTAAGGATTTCTAAGAGTCGGATAAATCGTTTTAGCAAAATTTGAACCTTGTAGTTCATTTAGAAGTTGTAGAAAACGCTTGTTTCCGACGATGTTACAATTGTCAAGCACTCGATGATCCTAATGTTCTCATTTTATGAACAGATGGAATTTCTTTATATTTTTAATGAAAGCAAGAGATCCTTTGAATCAATCCAAAGAGAGTGCATTCTGACCGACTTCCCGATGAGCTGCGAGATTCAAAATTTGCTCAAATATTCTTTAGACTCAAAATATGTTTCGCATCGCTCAATATATCCAGCTGTTATGACGCCCGGGGCGCTTTTATCGCCCTCCAATCGGCCAAGGGGCGAATTTTCGTGAAAGACGGAAACTGGCCGGACAACGACCAGCCGATTGGACAAATATTTGCCGGTAGTTAGCAGCGTGTTTGCTTCTCCTCACACATGACAGGAATTGCCTTTGATAAAAAAAAAAAACAAGCGTATTCACATGAAAGATATTATATGAGAGGGATGAAAGAAAAAGGGGAGTTGTATAGTAGTGATAGTGGAGAAGAAGTATCTTATGGATCGCTGACGAATCAGGAAAGTATACCGATCTAACTGTTAACAGCAAATTTATGAGATGCTATAAAAGCAAACTGTTTGGTGGAAAGAGAGTGGAGTAGCTTCATCTTTTCCCATCAAAATAAGTTAATAGGGATGGGACGCATCTTTTGATCTTTCCAATGGATCCAGTCGATTCTTCGTTGTTTTTATTCGTCGTAGAAAAGTTGAATGTCAAAAAATATTCGTTTCTATTAAGATAAATAAAGGAAAGTTTCGCTTAAAGTGGTCTGGTAGTTGTATTTTTGTTAAAATAAACACGTAGAGTTGCCGGGTTGCAATTTATTGCATTTTAACTGGAATATATGGAAGTGTAGAAGCGGTTTCACGTAAGACACGCCACTTTAATTAAATAGAAAATGTTTGAAAACGAAGAAGGCGCAAATTTTCTCAACTCCACACACAAACACCAACACAATGACAACAGTCAGGTAGCAGAGACAGTGGAAATAAAACAGAAAACAGTAACAATAAGTAACGAGCCAACATTGTTGCTGTTTCTTGAAATTGGTTCTATTCTAAAGTAATTAGATGTTGTGTTGTTACTGTTATTTCAACAATTCCGATCGTTTATTAAATGTGGAAAAAGCTAATGAAAACAGGGAAGCTTGATAAAGGAGAGTTGGTGAAAGAAATCATGAGAGTGTCTCGACAAATCCTAAGCTTAACATAATCTCTAATTTAGTCCGGTCGTCCATACACTAAAGCCAGAACGGACTTTTCATAAGGATTCCCTTTGTGTTTGTTTTGCAATCCACCACCTCTATTCAGTGAGCAAAAAGAAAACACGTACATACATCTTGAAATTCAACCCTTTGAGAGAAACGAACAAAAACATTGGTTTGTTCTTTAGCTTTTGACTGCGAATACGGAAGGTTGGTGGTGGTGGTGATAATGATAATTAGAAAAGGGGTGAAAATCACCCGGTTAAATATTGACGATTTTAATTAATTTATGGTTGTGTTAATACAAATTTATGGATGGGAGAATTGTTTCAATTTGTTTTGTCAGTTAAATTGAGTTGAAATTCGAAAGGTGGAATTATTTCTAAATTTAACGATGTGCAAATACAAAAATAAATAAATAAATAAATGTTAATGGCGCGAATTTATTTCGTTGGTGGTTTTTTCGTCTTGATATGTGTCAGTTCTTTCTATTGTTGAATTTATCGCCGCAGTTATAAAGTTTACATTGTTGAAAGGAAAACAGTGAAGGGTTCTCTTGGATTTTATTGTTTGATACGTTGTCACATCAAATACAGATGAAAATATTCCAATATTCCAGCCACATCGTAAACTCTTGAAGTCATTCCAAGAAATTAAATCAAAACGAAATTCGAGACCTACACCAATTATAGTCAATATATTGGGCGAACAAAGGGCTAGATTGTGTCCATTTTGTAATTATCTTGTAGTGTGAGTGTGGTGGTCATCCTCTTAATCCTCGGTGTGGTTTTAAGGGTATCAAACAAAAAGCTATAAGCGGTTGCTAGTATCAAAGCAATTAAGCAAATAACGATCCCTGGGAAAAGAATAAAACGGATCAAAACTGTAAACGTGGCCGGATTCCTAAATACAACCGATATAGAAATCTATAGCCCCAAATACACGGCTTTTATTTACAATTTCACCTTTTCTAGATAGCTATCTGTATAGTAAAATATCAGATAAAGGACGACTTATAATCGTCGTTGTTTTGCAACAATGGATTTTCGCAAACCGAACATGTTCTTTGTTTATTTGCGCTTAACTAAATTACATCAAAGGATATCTTTTGTATAAACGTGTCCTGATAGATATGTGCCTATATTAAGAAAAATAATAAAGGACACTAGTATTTGTCCCTTTGTTGGAGTTTTGTTCTTGTTTCATTAAATCCCAAACTTGTTTCATTAACAAAACAACAAGGCTTAAATGGGCTTTTCGATATGCTTGACAAAATCTACTCCACTCAACTTAACAGAAAATCACCCAGGATTTGATTATAAAAGTAGAATTTCCAAATAATCGACGTTATAGAGGCTTCAGTTATCGAAATTATACCATTCACCATATTCCCTTAGAAAATACAACTAAACTAACGTCTAATAATATAAATTTCTGACATGTACCTAATATAATAATGTTTCTAAACTGTTCCAAATTAATTCTCTAATGACTCTACCTACTACTAGCAAACATTGTATCCTATCTATTTTCTAATAGTTGTAGGGAAAACTTTGTTTGGAAACTATTTATTGTTTTGTGGAAATTCAACAATTTCCACCTACAGCTGCAATTTCGCTTCTATTTACCACACAGTAGAATTTCTGTTGATTATTGAACGTTAACAAAATTTCACCGAGTTTCGTACGAATCAATTCGTTATAGAACTATTACATTAGCAATGATTCGAAACAAAAGCACAATTTTAGAATAATTAGCTCGAATACTCGCCAAATACATTGTGTTAAAATCAACAATAGTTGAAATTTGTACAGTCAAATTAGTTTCGACAAGCCAACTTATATAGGGTGAGCCGAAAGCTTCTTGAAATTTGTTCTTCCAATTGAAACATCTCTACAGAGTGAGCCAAGAGGGTGGCTTATTGGGCGTTTAAAGAGTGACCCCTCTTATTTAAAATGGAATGGTATATTTCTTATTCAATATTTAGATTCTAGTGAAATTAAAGGGGATGATAACATGATTTTTTCTGAAATTTTGTAGTGTTTAATTAAAAAATTAATATTTTAAAACTTATCGCAGTTGAATAACTAAAATTTGGAATTCCAATAGTGTAAATACTGTACTTTTCATCAAATTTTACAGAATTGAATTATCTCTCAGCGTTCAGCTGAAATAAATTTTTTTCAGGTAATTTTCAACCGGTATTATCTGTCTTATTTTAAATGGAACCATGTATTTTCTCTACATGGTTGGATAGAGAAGAAAATTCTGCATCGAACTGTATTACCATTCCCTATACCAATCTAATAGTTTTTCATTTATTTAAAATTTTCCTTGAGTTTTCCATTTTATTCGAAAGTGTAGTGACCTATGACTCGATAATTCGCCGATAAAAAAACATAGAAGGCTTAGCAAATTGACATTAACTATCACATTTGAGGTTAACAGTGATTATTTCAGCAATTTTGAGGTTAATTGTGACAGAAGATTGTTCACCAAGCCCACTATGTTTTAGTATTTCGTTTCAGGCGGTAAATTATTAGAAACGAAAATCTTAAATAACTGAAAAACTATTACAGATAGGTATAGGGGATGTTAATACAGTTCGATACAGAATTCTGTTCTCTATCCAACCGTGTAAAGAAAAATATACCGTTCTATTTAAAATAAGAAAGTTATTGCGCTTTGAAAATTGGCTGTAAGAAAAATTGATTTCAACTAAATGCTGAAAGATGATTTAATTGTAAAAACAACAATATGTTTAATGGAACACTTCAGGAAAAGTCAAAACGCTAGAGCATGTTGCGAAATCTAAATAAGGGGTAGTTTAGGTGAACAACCAAATTTGCGCAGCTTCCATTTTGAATGTCCTACAATTTTTGATGAAATTATTAATTTTGTCGTATTTATTTGCAGACGAAGTGGACGTTATTGGCTACACAAGTACCCAAAGTGACACCGACGATCACTCCAGTGTACAATCAACGTCTAGCGATAGTGGTGTAGCTATGTCAACTAGCCGTTTGACGTTGTCCGAAATGGATGTTATGGATGTACTGTAGACGGATAGATGGACGTGCCAGGGCTGCAGACGTGTGCCCCCTTTTCTCAACAAACCAACAACCAATAAAATTGGCAAATTTCAAAAGAACCCATCGCCTTTTATAAAATGGCACAACAAAACGATAACAATACGATGCGTCTGCCCTAGTCAACGAATATTATCACAACACAAAATTAACAACAATAACAACATGTGTCTGTCGTCTTTGCGCCACCTCCAAAATTCAATAATATCGTATTTACAACAATATAAATTATTATTTATGTATATTGTACATATATTTTAAATTTAAATCAGAGTATGAATAGCATTATTATTATTAATTAATAATTATTAATTAATTACAGTGTATTAATTATCATTGAGACGGTACTGATTGCCTGCGGGCCGCGGGCGCATCACTCACCTGTTCCCGATATTTTAACCGGTTTTTTCAGTAAAATAGACGACTTTAAAATGCCCGATAATCAAATCGTACAGTACAATAAACTCGAGTAGTAAAGAGGGCGTTTTTTCTGTTAATTTAATTTAATTTTTAATTGTGCTTGGCCAGTTTTGAAGCGCTCCTACAAGTCTGTAGCGCTCGCGTGCCCATCGTGTGTGATCCAAACGCTCCTGGAGCACTAAATTTTGCAAAAACAAAGTTTTGATAAAACCCCATTGGGGACAAAATTATTTGTATAAAAGAACAAATCTGTACAGTGTGTTTAACAATATAATAATAATATTAATAATGATAATAACAAAAAGATTGAGATCGGGGCGTGTGGACGGCGGGCCATCCACTGTTGATAGATCTCGGGCCCGTCGTCACTCCCAAACATCGGTTAGCATTCAAAAAGTACAAATTCATTATTATATCCTACCTATTCAACGAAATAGGGTGGATTTTATATTTTATATGTCGCGGACAGTGGTAATATGTGGACTCGGACGCCGGTGCTCAACCCTCAAACAACCGATTGTCCCCAATTATCAATAATTAACAATAAATTCGGGGGTTGTTTGGGGGTTGAGCCGGATCCGGACACAGCCTGTCCACGCAAGAACTGAGCCTCTTTAGGTGTGAATGTGGATGAATGTGTGGGGGATTGACAGGTGATTGTACGGGTACTGTTGTTGTGGAAAAAATGAAAAATAAACATCGCGATACGGTGGTGTTGTTGCAGTTTTTCGGGTATTCAAATTGAAGAGAAATTGCTTGTAACGCGGCACCCTCCACGATTATTTTTGTAAAACTTTCAAATCCGTCATTTAGTGAACTGCAAAACATCACTAATCATCGATGTCGGTTAATTTTTTTTCTAATAAATGTGCTTCTCTTAGCCAACAGTTTACAAGTCTAGGATTCTTTCAATGTTTATGAAACATCAAAATGCTTTTTTGCAAACGACAATTATTAAAAAAATAAAACTAAAAAAAATTCAAATAAAAAATAATCACAAAAAAATAATCAATAATAATAATAATAATAATAAGGATAATAATGAAACTAAAAATAATCGATGTATATTTACCGATCACTTGTGTTATTTGAAACCGACTGACGTATGGTGGCAGCAATATGAATTGATACAGTGTTGAATAATTGCCACATCCGAGTCGATGAAGCCAACAAAACGAGAACTACATAAATGTGTAATACGTGTCTATATTTTTCTGTTATTTTATTATTTTTAGATAAGTTTAGGGTGTAGGTACATAATTCCCACCTTCAAGACATCTTGCTGCTTTATTGTTTAGGACAGTCGCTCCCTTTCCGCTCGTATTCTCTCTTTATCCCCGGATACAACTCAACAATTGACAATAATTCTCAAATGTTTAAAAATTAATTAATTGATTAATTAATTAACGTACCTGTCTGGCACAAATACAACAAATTTTTAGATGTAAAATGTTCATTCACAATTATCTCTAATCGGATGTCAATTGATATTTTTGATAACGCAAATCAGGCACCAAAATATAACGATAATAATATTGAACCATTCCAATTTTGTGCCCCTTCTAAAATTAGAACACCATTTGAGAATCATTGGCGTCTATTGTTGATTGATTATAATAATAATATTAATATTAATAATAATAATAATAATGATGATGATGATGATGGAAAGTCTAGTTATTAGATCAGCACTCCTGTCACCTGCATCAAATCTTCATTGGTTGTATGAGATAATTAATTGTACATAAAAAAAAATACTTGTAACTACTTGTAACTATTCATATTGCATTATCTTTTTTCTTTATTGATTTTTTCTCAAAAATGAAAGAATAAAAATTTATGTAATATTAGTCGAATTCGTTATTTCAACTAACCCGGCGCATCCACCATTTATACACGTCAAAAAAATATTTTCCACGAGAACAAATAATTTTTCAGGCACGATTTCCCCAAATTTTCGAGAAATTGGCGCGATTTATAGGGAAGATCCTGGAGACGATTTCAGCAAAATTTGGGCCTTGTAGCTCATTTTTTAGTGAGCTGCACATATCAAATCCCGGCGCATCCACCATTTATGCACGTCAAAAAATGTTTTTCCACGAAAAGAAATAATTTTTCCAGCAGTACAGTTTCAAAATTGAAAGAATCGTCTACAAGAAGCCCGGGCCAAAAATATTAATCGGTGAAAACTGCACGATTTCCCCAAATTTTCGAGAAATTGGCGCGATTTATAGGGAAGATCCTGGAGACGATTTCAGCAAAATTCGGGCCTTGTAGCTCATTTTTTAGTGAGTTACACATATCAAACGAGTCAGAATGACTAAAGAATGCTTTTTGTCATTTTTCTCGATTTATTCTGGAATACAATCGGGAAAAATGGGGAAAAATTATTCTTGAGTCACCACCTAAAACGAGTGTTTTTGGCCTACTTGCATGAGCTACGAGACTCAAATTTTGGTAAAATAATCTTCCCTATAAATCATCAATATTTTTTAAATCTTCTACAACTCGGAGTTGGCTCAAATTTTCCCAAAACGAATCCATCCGCGTTGAAGATCGAGAAATGCTCGTTTCAAGGCGATTTCACGCGTCCTTTCAACTATTAAATTAACGCAGAAATAATCAATCAAACGAGTTTAAGTTTTAATCAAAAACTAGATTTCCTTTCAAAGAAATAGTTTTTATTCAAACGAAATAGAACAAAGAAAAACCATTAGCTACACAATCTCAACACGACAATAATCTAGAAAATAAATTTCCCTCTTTTAACGTTTACAATTTCATAACTTTTGAATATTTTCGTTATATCAAATCCAACTTTAACAGTATTTTTATGGGCGTTAATTGAATAAACTCAACAATAACTTCTACAATGACATTGATTACACGGTTTTTTTACTACTGTTTTTCTCGAAACAACAGCAATATTGTAATTTTAGAACTAAATTGAAATAATCCCCTAGTTTTCAGCCATTTACATCTAGATTATTAATGAAAAAGGTACCATAAACAATATCACAAAGTACCACATTGGAATAATTCATCAATTGCCTCTAGTTTTAAAGAAACAAGCTGCAATGACCCAAATAATCCACCGATTCGTCCGGATTCGACACGAATCTGGTAGAATAATAAATTCGAACAGAAGCAATTCAATCGCTTTTAAGAAGCTCAAATTTTAGAGTATAAGAGATCCACAAACAAAACAAAATATAAGTGGATTTAATAGTAGATTTGCAATCGTTGTTGCAATTATTTTACAATAAATAATGATACAGTTTTAACACTAAATCTGGTAAATTTCTATAAAAATTATACGATCTTTTCACTGTTTCACACGAAAATCTTGTGCTCCTTCCACTAAATCAAACAACGGAAAAACTGCGCCCCATCTAGCTTCAACTCTGATTAAATATGTAAACGAGCACATTTCTTTGAGCGATAATCTCATTTACCCCCAATTTTTTAGGTTTTCTAATCAGTAGATGGCACATTAATCGATAATAATCAAGAAACCTTACGAGTAACAAGCTAGACGATTGGACGATTTTAACAACAATAAAAATATGGCAACATAATCTTTGGTAAATCAATTAATCGCAATAACAAAGCAACAAATTAACGGAAAATAAGTACAATTTTTCTAAACTTCGACTAGAATTATTTTGAAATATCACATTACCATTTAGGAATGTTTAGTTTAAGTTTATCTCTATAGAAATTAATAGGAATGGTCGTTTTTAATCATCAATAAGATGAATACTATCCTCACCGGAAGTTCGTAGTGAATTTGGTGTCAATAAAGAGAACATATCCTGATGGTGGTGGTGGTTTTTCGATAACGAACGCAACGGTGACGTATCCGTACTATCCCAACTTGTATGTTTCGGTTTTAAATCGCTATTGATTTTTTCTTTAGTCTAAAAATACCGACAAATTACGACAAATGCGTGGATTAATGTGCAATCGTAATCACCTCAATTTGGAGGGTCTCCCCGTCGTCGCCGTTGGGAAATTGGAATACTTTGAAATTGGGTGAACGTGGCCAATTTGTTGGCGGTGGACTGCGGATCATATGTTCGTGCATTTCAGGTAATGTCAACGGATCTACGTCTAAATCAATCGATAATTCCTACAAACAACAAAATCACAATTGTGTTGTTATTGTAAACGAACATTACTTTAGACATGAGATTAGTGTGATCGGATTCTTCGTCTAAATTATCAATTAAACTCTCCCTACTAGCGATCACTTGTTGTATGAATGGATTATCCTGTCTTGAAGCCCTCAATGCCTCCATATCTTGATCGATATTGCGTACCCGGCCTGGTGTTAGTGTTATCGTTGATAGAGCTGGCGATGGTGGACTTGGTAGATTCAAATAATATTCAACAGCCGATACACTTAATGTGGAGTGTGCTCGCCCGACTGAATTGCATTTTTGTGAATCTGAACATTGATAATATTGTTTTATTGTTGTTATTCAATGGAATTGAAACAATACCTGGTGAATGCTTACGTCGATTCATTGCTCAATCAACAAACACCGTGACAAATTCAATCTGATAAACGCTTTGACGACATTACAATGTTTTATTATAAATTTATTGCGAATTTTTCGAGTATTTATTGGAACGGATATTCGATTTTTTTCCTTTGTGAATGACAGGAGGAATTGACAAGAATGACAAGTGACAGATATTTGACAGATTATGAAGAATGTTTAATTGTAGCTCTAGACACCGCTGGAAGGCGCTAAAATTTAAATGTACATGAACTCTATTCTACACTACCTATGAAGTAAAGCACTAGTTGCGGTTTTTTAAAGAGGTTTAATCATATAAACTGATACAAACATTACAACCCTTATTACTAAAACTATATTGATACTAAATATCCTTTTATAGTCAAAATAATTTAACAAAAGCACATTGAGGAAGTTGCGCAGTGGACCAAACTACGACGAGTCTATTTTCAAATTTTCGGGGTAGGAAGCTACCAAACATACTCGCACGTGAAGATCTAAGATTTTAACCTTTTGACTGCTTTCGTGTTGTTTTTTCTTAATAATTAAAAAATCTCACACCTTTTCTGATTGATTTTGTTAAAATTTCGGTTAGACTACAGATAACAGACTGATTAGACAATCGAGGACGAGTAAATGACAGTTCTATCGCTATGTTGCCAATACGATTGTAATTATACGTTCATTTTGGCAAAGTATGCAACACAAAATACAAATTCGTAGCGCCAAATTTAAAAATCATGTTTTCAAATCTCTATGATTTACAATTGTTGAATCGAAAAGTAATAAATGTGCTTCTTTCCACACCACCTGTGAGGTAAAGCANCACAAACTGCACAGTGATCTGATGATGTCAATGCTTGGAGAATCGCGAAGTGATAGTTATCTGAAATAAAGGAAAAATTGATTACTTACGAAGCTATTGTCACCGTCATACCATTGCACAGGAAGTGATGTGGTCAATGCATTATTGTCACAGTAATAACCTCAAACAATCAGCAAGGATATATGCGGTAGACATCCTCACGATATGCGAATTACCTATCGCAATCTTTCGCTCCGAAAACCGCACAACCCGTGAAAATATTTGAGCATTATTAGAGCGACTAGCAAGAAAACCACACCACAAACTACACAGTGATCTGATGATGTCAATGCTTGTGGAATCGCGAGGTGAGAGTTATCTGGAATAAAGGAAAAATTGATTATTTACGAAGCTATTGTCACAGTCATACCATTGCACAGGAAGTGATGTGGTCAATGCATCATTGTCGCAGTAATAACCTCAAACAATCAGCAAGGATGTATGCGGTAGACATCCTCACGATATGCGAAT